>JABMBV010032518.1:0-15465 GCA_018906735.1 Mesochorus sp. PSUC_FEM 10030011
TATTTAATATATAATTTTTTTTATTAAACTATTAATTTGTAATAAATTCAATGCTCTTTCTCTCTTTTTTTTCATTTATTGCATTAGATGTCAATCTTTACAAGTACAAAGCATAAGTATAGAAACAGAAAGTAAATAAAGATTTTTATTAACGATCCACTAAATTATAGAATAACTTTTGAAAAATTGAGAATTTTTTAATCTTCTGATTGATATTTTAAGAATTGAATAGTTTCAAAAATATTTAGAAAATTTAATTTAATTTTAATAATATTTGTGATTCGATTTAAAGAAAAATCTCTTACAATCAGAAAATTATCGAGGGCTCAGCGATGGGAGGAGAAAATTTTTCAGAACATGGTTTATTTTAAGTAACCCTATGTAAATCCATTATACGTCATAATTCACGGGACCATTGGGCATTTTGTTTATTGGGCGCGTCGAGGTGTGTGAGTTGGCGAGTCCTCCGGCTCGCGGGTTATTATACTTCTTCCCATTGCTGTCCTCCGCAGCCGCGTGCTTTCTCCCTGCAATGTATACATCCGGTCATATATTCATGTATACATATATAAAAAAGAGTATACATATATATATATATATGTGCATTGGTAAGAGAAAGCCGGGTGGATAAATGCGGAGGTGGGTGAACTCATTAGTATGTAGGCGACGCGCGAGAATTTCTTGGTCCGGGTGGCTTTCGGAGGAAAGGTTTTGATTTAGTTGATTCTTTTTCCTTGGCCACACGCTACGATCGTAAAATGAGAAGAGACTGAGAGAAGAGCATGCAGATACAAGGACATTTTTTTCAGGATTTTCAAGAACAAAGTGGGCCGTGACGTGAACATACGAAATCTTGAAAATAAATCATGGAAATTATCAACGTAATTAAGGCGCGAGGATATACTGAAAAAGTTCCGCGCGGTTTCTTCTGTTTTCGACGTTCGCTCATATAGGGAAATATATATATATTTTTTTTTTTCAACATAATGAAAAATCCGCCAAGCTTATCGCGTGATAATCAGTCTCTCCCTACAAAGAGCAATAGCAGAAAGAAGAGATAAAGGATCGTATGGCAAAAGGAAAAGGCCATTGGGCTTTGAGATTCGGAGCTCAGGTTGCGTTTGTGCGAATCCCGAGGAGAGATTTTCTCCGCGCGAGTTACAGAGATTCCCCGGAGTCGTTCGAGAGGGACTATAAGGGCGTGAAAAAGAAGCAACAACGGGAAAGCGGGGGATGAAAGAGATGGCGGACGCGTTCGGGCGAATCGTTTGAAGGCTACATAAGGGTGCTAGAGGGTTTTTCGAGGCCGGCGGGGAGAAAAGTGGGCGAAGCGGCGAGAGCGCGGCTTCTTCTCTCCCTTTCTCTCTCTCTCTCTCTCTCTCTGCAGCCTCTCGTCTGCATTCTAATTACCTCATTCGCCCCGAAAAGTACCCGGATTTTGGTACACACTATATATATATATTACTGCGCATAGCCGAGAGGGACTAAAGTGAGGGAAAGGCTGGTAAGTGCGGCTTTTTTGCCCTCGGCGAGAAATAGAGGCTGCGATACTTCACTTCCCCCTCTTATCCTCCCCTCCCTTACACTCTTCTATCTCTTTTTACCACATGAATATATCGGAGCTGTTAGCCGGAGCTGAAAATGAAGAAAGTGCATTTTTCGACAGTTTTAAGGTGATAATTTTAGTTCGTTTCGATTATATAGGGATTATAGTTAGACGAATTCATTCCTTATTCACCCAAAATTCTTTCGCTTAAAAGTGTTTTTCCTTAGCTATAGTTCAAAGCTCCGAGATCCAACCGGGCATATTCGCGTCTGTCTATCATATCATAAACGGTATATAAGTTTATGCAGGGCTAAATAGTGTCCGTTGGAGGAATAAACCCTATTCGGGTGTGCCAAAAGGGCAAGGTGGTTCAAAGACAAGGGATGAAAGTTGTGGGGATATCTTTAGAGGGAAAGACAAAGAGAGTGTGGGAGAGATAGTGAAACGCGCCACGTGGATACGAGCGAACGGCGTTATAGACGCGCGAGGGTTAAAAGAGAGAGAAAGAGAGAGAGAAAGAGAGAGAGAGAGAGAGAGCCAGAGTTTGGGGTAGCGTGTGGTGTGGGCGGTGAGGACGTGTCGACGAGTTCACGGGGTGCTGCAGAAGAGCAGCGGCGAGGCGAGGGCTGGAAGAAGGGTATAACGCCAAGAGAATGGCTTTCATAAATCTCTGTCGTAAAAAGCGAATTTATTTGGGCGGGGTCGTTGGGTCTCGTTGCAGCTTTCTCGCTTGCTTTCTCTCTCCCTCTTTTCTCTTCTCCTCTCTTCTTCTTCTTCTTCTTCTTCTTCTCTCTCTCTCTCTCTCTTCTTCTCGCTTTCCCTTTCTCCCTTTTCTATTCGCTTCTCTTTCCTTCACTTTCGGTCTGTGCTGCTTTGCAAATCCGTTGAAAGCGCGCCCGAAGGGTGAATCCACATGAACCATCTCCATCCCTTTCATTTCGGCCTCCCACAAATACATCGTACATAAATATACACACACGAAACACATATATTTATGCATGTGTAGAACGTTCTATTGAGACGTCCGTTGTGGGAAGAGAAGGGAAAAGGGGGAGTGGGAGGGGGCGAGTTTCCCATCCATCTGTGCAAGCTCACGGTCGTAACTGCTATCCGCGCAATGCAACGGAATTCAGTTTGTCGATGTGCATTGCGGTGCTCAAGTAGTTCATCCTCGAGTAGAATGGACACGCTGACGGAAAAGGAAGAAAAAAGAGAGATAGAGAGAGAGAGAGAGAGACCAGAGGGGAAAGAGAAAGCTGAAAGTCTCCGGGATGCCTCGTTAGTCCAGCCATAAAACTTTTATTAGACAAACTCGGTGTTACTTCCGGCAATCACTTAACGCGCTACCTCTGAAGTCTCGACTAATATACTTCGTTTTTTTTTCTTTTCCTTCTTCTTCTTCTTCTTCTTATTTTTGCTTTGACGAAAAAGAATTGGCACACTCAGTCAGTCTCGCAAAGTCACTATACTACTGCTACCAACGAAGACTTTGGAATTTTCTTATCGATCAACAATTAAATGTGTGAACACTTCGAGAAGATTGAAATATGAAAATAAATGTACAAAGCGAATTTGTTTGGTTTCATAAATATACAGATTGACCTAACATCAATTTTGAAAGTTTCAATTTTACTGAAAAATTGAAATCTCATTCTAGATCACAATGTATTATTCGATTTTCAAAATTCTATTCTGTCAATGATGGATCTTTCATAAATTGACTGTTCACTCCGTCATATTAAGGATCAAAACAAATAATTAAAAAAAATATATATTAATTTTTTATTGGGAGATTAACGGTGATGATTTTTGTTTTTTTCATTTAATGTGAAATTCAACCTAGAATAGCTGGTATTTTCCGGGTTTGGTTACCCAATCATTATAGCAGCAAGTTGGAATTTACCCTGGGAAGCTGCGAAGTGGGTCCTGGCGATTCAAGCACCGCTCGTCTTACGTGCGCTCTCGACTTGAAATTGCCAAGCTCCCTCTTGTCTCTCTGGCTTCTCATTCCCCCAGAGCAGCTCTTCATTCTTCCTATCTCGTGGTAAATGTTTTTTTTTTTTCATTCACAATGACACTATGCTGCCATGACTCATATTCAAGAACTGACAACAACCGAACCATTGCCTACTCCGGTTTCTTCGGGTTTGTCGGTTATCGCGATGATGAACTGCCCACTTTGCTCATCGTGATAACAGTTTATAGCGTCCGATATCTCTTCGTATCTATATTACGTATATTTATGAAATATACGCATGATACATTGGGAATATATATCAGACACCCGAGATTTTAACACTTGGGAAAACATCACGAAAGCTCGAAACCAAGTTGCCTATACTTTTTTTTTTCTACAACAATTTCAGATTATTTCATGAGGAAGAATTAATATTTTTTATTTTACATTTTCAATATGTTAAAAAGTTTGTTTTTTTTATGTTCATCTTGTCAATTTTGATCCTAATCAATATTGAATCCTAATCAATTATTTCTTCGAGTAAAGAAACGTTGTTTTTATTGTCTATTGTAAGTTCAAACTGCCAAAGGATTCAAGACAAATAGAAAAGGTTATGAAAAAAAAAGTTTTTTTTTTCTAACTATTTATAATTTATGAAATAAAGGAATTAACTTTGAAGAAACTTATGCAGAAAATTTTCTGAATAAGACAAAAGAAGAAAGATGTACGATAGACGAAAATGTGCAAATCCTCGTAACAATCACGAAGAGACAGCTCGATTCGTTACGGAATGTTCTGTATATATATGCTACGATTTTATACTCGTGCAAATTAACGAATTTCTGCCTCGTAAGCATGAGATGTCTCGGTGAGAAGTTCTGCAAAAGACGCGTACGTACGAAGGGGTAGTGCTGAGAAAATCTCTCTGAGCGATGGAGGGTGTAGGAAAGAAAGAAAAAAAAATAAAAGAAACAAAAAGAAAGGGCGACAAGATTAGATAAGGGAGGGAATCGAGAATGCAGAGGAATGTAAAGGGATGAGCGAAAAAAGGATCTGAGATGAGAATAAAAGTGAGGATTTCCACTTATTTGACTGAGAGCCTCTCTCCATCCTCGTTTCTCTTTCTCCTCTGCCACTCGCCCTCTCCTCATCGTTCTCTCTTTATCTCGTATCCTCTCTAACTCGGTCTTGAAGCACACGTACTCGACTCGTTGTGGGCGCGCACTCCAAGAGTCGTTAGTGTCATCCAGCGAGCCCTGGGATCTTCCTGTCGGCAGACCTACGGTGTAGCAATCCGAGTAAGGGTGTCGCGAGGGTTTTCCTCGAGCTTTCTCTCGTTGTCGTTGTCATCGTCCTATTCTGGTGTTAGCCATTCTACTATAGAATGATGAGCCCATCAGTCCAAAGGAGGACATAGAAACAGAAAGAGAAAGAGAGAGAGAGAGGAATTGGAGCATGTTTCTTGGCCTAGGATGTGTGTGAATCTCACTACTATGGATATCTCTGCTGAGTCTCAGACTAAAATTCACGCTCTTGTTCCCCGTACATTCATTACTACGTCGATCGTCTTGTTAGTCACGTGGCACATGGTTCACTTGACACTACTATACGTTCAACTAGAATTACTTTATCTCCCATGTTTATAAATGGAAATGAGCAACGAGCCTGTTCATCCTAATGACATTGATTCAAAAAACGTATCTGACATCAAAGAATTCATTCAAAAAACGTAATATACACAGTTTATATGAATTTTATAATCATTTATGAAAATCGAAATTCCATTAAAAGAAATGATGGGTATAAAATTGTTTTTCTTCGAGTCGTAGGTTGTAAAAAAATCCATACACATTTTGAAAACCGTGGAAAAATTTTTTTAATCCAGAAATAGGTAGAGCTCCACTTCTAGACAATTATATACTATTTTTAATAATTTCTCGTGCCATTATTTATAACTTTTGATATTTATGTATGGTTTACTTGATAAATTGAGATCAGATTAGAGAAAATACGAATACAAATTCATAAATTTTCGGTTGCGTAATACAGAATAAAAAAAATTATTTAGGTGGAAATAGCTTTGCCTCATTTTTCTTCGTACAGAAAAAGTCAATACTATTTTGATAAACAGCGTTTCTCAGCGCCTGAAATTTTCCATTTAATCAAACTCTCTCGATTGCATATACATTTTTTTTTCTCTGTAAAAAAGTAGTTTCATCATCGGTATATATATACAATATATATATATATACGGTAAATACATTACACGATATATAGATATATCGGCAATGCCTGGTTCGCAGGGATGAAACTAACCGTCTCAATGATCTATTCGCCCGAAAAATTCAGTCAAGCGTGTAACGTACATGCTTGGTACATGGTGATACAACATCGCAGCCTTTCCCCTATGATTATTCGTCAGGAAAATGCATCTCTCACTATGCTGACGTATATGTAAAACTTATATATGAAAAATATTGTTGCTATCGACGTCGAGAAATAAGATTTTCACGAATCATTTTTACGGAATTACTGTGTGTCTAAAATATTTCACTGTTTTTGTTATTCGAATATTTTCAGATGTCATTTGGATATGATTTTTAGGGTTGAAAAAAATTGGTTTTATGAAACTGAAAACTTTGACGCTCAATAGGGAATTACCAAGAGGCAAAAATTAATGACAAACCCGTCATTATTTATTCTTTTTTATCTTCATTATTTCCTGCGTTTATAATTGGTTATTCCATTGACCCGTTTTTTGGGCTTATTTGGATTTCAGTGTTCGATATTAAGCCTATCATGTTTCGAGCTTTTAACATTTTTTCATTATGCGCGGAGGTTCTGAGGAAGAACTTTGCGAAACATCGAAATTCCATGTGAAAGCCACAAGAAAGCTTCGATGGCTCGGAAGTTCAATGTGGAATTCCACAATAAACTGTCCCATGGATGTGTACACACAGAGTACATGTATGTCTGTTGAACTGTATAACTTTGAATCTCAGCTCAAGTCGAAGTGTTTCTCGCGACATCGGGCCCCATCACTGGTGGTTTCGACTTACAAAACTTGGAGCAGCGCCAGCCCACAGGGGTGGAAGAGTGCCACCACTTAACAAGTAACGTGTAAAGCTAAATCGGTCGATGACATTCGACGACGAATGATGGCTACTGGTTAGATTTCATTCTGTTGAAATTGGAGCTCGCTTAGGATTTATTATTTCTCATTGTGTTTTAGATAAAAAAAACACTTTGGACGTGGATCTGCTAAAGATATATTAATTACTTTAAGTGGCTATATTACCCAGCAAAATATTTTCCCCCAATTTTTCTTATTGGCCCAAACGATGCGATATAAATAATTTCCAAAATATTCATTTTTCACCTGGCTAATAAAATCCCTTAACGTAATGCTAATCGGCCTGAAGTTAGTTAAGTTTTCTAACAATTGATCGATGTCTCTATACATCACTTTAACTAACTTAACACCTAAAATAATGAAAAAAAAGCCTGTGATATTTCATTATTTCAATGTGGCAAGTAAGGATAAATACAATATATTGTCAGATCAGATCACATGATGTGGCATCGCTCGTATACATATATAACATTCGGCATCCGTATATATATTATTTTGAAATCTCGTGAGTCAGTGGATTTTGTGCCAATGGAAGTGAATATAGAGCTAGCGATTGCATGGGGCGGAATGGGAAATGGTAGTATGAGAGGGATATGTGGGTACCGTCATGCTGCTCGACACGGGACAGTGATAATATTCAATTACCATTATTACCCGTGCTACGTCACATTAAATTTTCCATGTATCTACGTCACGTGTATGCACACATCATCAATATAATGATTTATAATCAAATTCGAACAAAAAAGAAAAATAGAGTTATTCGAAACGGATGGGGACATTTCGTTTTTTTTGTGTTGAAAAAAAAAGCTAGAATTGTACACGTTTTGTGTAATTACCATATTCATTATTATTATTACATAATATGAGTTTGAGGTATTCACGTACACGCACACGGGTGTTGTATCCCCGGATAAATGGTCCACTCGATCCGCACTCGTAAATTCATGACAGGCTTACTGTAGGGTAACCGCAGACCAATATCGTCCGTTTTCCCTATATTACCATGTATATGGACGAGAAACTCCAGCGCCGTTCGACACGCACGCCTAACCCTTCTCTACGACCGTGAAATGCGAGATGATTAAGGGTGAGAGTGCAATTTACGGTGGCCTCGACGATGCCATGCTCTTGGACTGAACCTCTGATATTGAGGGTGAATTAGGGTGTGATATATATATATGTATACATATCATTCGTAAAACACGATAGCCATCATAAATTGTTGAAAACATGTGATATGCTGGCTTTCACATGTGCTACGATTATACCCGAGCGCAGCAATGAATCGCTGACGCGTAGTTTAGTGCAACAAAGAATTTCGTGCAGGAGCATAATTAGTTTGTTGATTCGAAGGGAAATTCAGATTTGTTTTTAGACATTCATTGATATCCCTGTTGAAAATGCACTTCGTTTGAAAAAAAAACTTCATTATCAAACGCGATATGATGATATCGAGATGAAAACAAGCCTTCCTCGTTCACAAATGCCATCTGTACTTCAATCTTCTTCATTGATAGCATTAAACTCGATTTTTCATCGAATTAGTTGTGCACAAAGGCTGCTTCAGGCTGTTTCTCCCGTTCTCTTTACCTTTCTCCCCCGATTTACTCCAGACACCAACCATTTTACCCCTTATATAGTATACTTCAACAGCACATACAGCGGTTGCGCGAGCGACTCAAGGCACGCCCGTCTGCTAGCGAACTTCGATCATAACGAGTGCCAACGTAACTCGAGATAGCAAAACTTCTCCTCTTGCTCATCGTCTCCTTTCTCAACTACGTATTCTTTCTGATACCTTTCTCACTTCCCTTTTACCTTCGAACGTCTTATCGTTCGAGAAAACTGAGCTTCAATGTATAGATATTTCAGGACTTGTGGATTTCACTTTTTTCTGAAAAAAAAAACACGATATTCATAAATCCTTCATATATTTTATTTAAAAAATACTTTTTTTTTCCATTCAAACGCTGCCGTTTCTCGAAGTAATGAAAGAGTGATAGAGAGAGAGAAGAATTTATTTTATCACCATTTTTTCGATTATTATTATTGTGTTCCTACATCGCCAATCGTCGTTCTACTTTTAATATTCAATGTCCAATAAATTGTTTTGGATTCTCTTCCATTCTATTGTATCGTCAAATAAATTCTTCGATTTATCCTAATCAACTGTAATTAAGTATCGCTGTTGTCCAATTTGGATAGTTCTATTTGGGTATTCCTATTGATCCGATCAATATAAACCAAATCGATTATGACGGTAAAATCCATTCAGGTTGTTGTTGGCCATTCTATACATGTTCCATTTAATACACACGTCTTCTAATTTCACCTTGAAAATGTAGTTTGTCTGAAACAATTTAGTAGATTCGTTTCTAACTACCTCCAACTGTTGGTTCCCGTGTCGATTATTCTTTCATTTAGTACAGCGAAAGAAAGAAGAAAAGAAAGAGAGTGAGATAGAGAGGCGCACTTGTACAGACACAATGCGCATGTGAAGATAATGTACCTAGTGCGAGAGAGGATAATTTCTCGAAGCGTGCGATTAGACCCCTTGTCCGATCAATCCATCGGGGCGAGTGATCGTGCTGGCTTACGAGCCCCTCCTTCACGTATCCTGATCTCTTGTCGATGTTCGTCGTCGGCTTACCTGGCTTATCGATATTGGCTTATCGAAATTGGATATCGCGTTGCTCCCCGTTTCATATCATCCGGAGGCTTTTGTATAGAATATTCATTTTATGGTTACGCATTGTAGGGTCAGCCTCAAGTGCACATATAATATTTTTCATATGTATAGTTTGGTATTGTCAGCTGCCATCGATAAAGACCAGACGAATATGGCGGCAAGTTCAGAGATTTTTTTAAATGTCATTCTAACGTCATGATCCATACCTGCCTCCCTTAGGGTGCTCAGTCTGTCTGTGCGAACATTCTTTCCATTCATGTTTTTTCACATCGCAGTGGTACAAAAGTTACGAATGAGAGCGTAAGCCACAATTTCCATCGATCGATATCGTCTTTGAAATTTCTGCACGTACCAATATACCCAATATTGAAGATGGTTATTGCTACTAGTCACGCTATGCGTAACGGAGCGAGTTGATCGGCATCAAGTTCATTGTCGAATCATCGATCGATCGGTTAGGTCCTACGGGAATTCTACTTTGAACAGGGGATCACACCAACCTCCATTGAAACGTGCCTCAGCGAGATGAGGTGCACCCCCAGAATAAAGGGGTTTTGTGCTATCCTTCGAAACGAGAGGACAGCGCGCGGAAGTACGATCTTATGTTTAGAGCACGGGATATTGGATCGAAGATCCCCAGGTTCTACACGATGACGTGACGTGACTGCTTCTGGTGGAGTTGATAGCGCGTGATTGTGCTCTTCGGAAAATCTCTCGCTCTCCTCCTCTCTCTCCTCCCCCCTCCCCCTCTCACTCTTTCTCCCTCTCTTCCTCGATCTTTCTCTCCTTCCCTCGGACTCTCTTTGTATACTATCAGTAATCCGGATGTCGTTAAGCCACGTCCCGGTGTTTCATGAAGCGCGTGATCCCGTAACCAGGCATAGTCACACAGTATCTGAGTATACTTACTCAGGTGATGTTGCAGATATACAGAGAGCGGTATATGATGCTTTATTATACGTCTATACAACGCATATATAAGGGGCCCTCTGTATTTTCATCCAAGTTTGCATCTGTATACGGAGATTCGCGTGCAAAGTTTTCGCCTTACAAGCGTGACGCGTATGAAACAAGTTTGTTTCACATAATGACTGTTCTGTGTGCATGTTATGCGTGTCGTTATATCATATATTTACACGCTGACTTTTCATATGAGGGATGAGATTAGAAAGATTGGCAGCATGCATAGGCGCAGCCTGAAAAGCATTATTTCCGGGTTTGTTTCATATCAAGTTTTACATCACACTTACTTATCCTATAGTTCCATTGATGATGATGCATTATTTCGTTCTCAATTTTACCGACAATCCATACTTCAACTTTAATAATTCGGCACGTCTAATATGATGTTCAAATATATATATATTTTGTATTATATATCATATTACTGTGTTATCTGAATACAAAATTATTTTTTTATGCAAAATATATTATCTTTCACGTGCGTTTCATGCTACCTTGCTCTTTGTATTATCACTTCATTAACCTTTGCTAGTAATGAGGCCCTATGGTGCATTTTTTCTTCAGTGCCGTAGCATACACACTATGTTTACATGCTGTAGATTGTGTGGTTGATACTTTATATACCGATGATTTAGCTAGAGGACTAGAAAAGTGGCAAAGTGTGAAATGTGAATATTATACCTGGAGCATCGTTCTTATTCACTTTTTTGCGGCTCGATGCCATCGGCATCACGTCATCACTACCACATAGAGATCGTGCTCAATGCGCAAAGTAGAAAAAAAAGAGAGGAAGCTATAGAGAAAAAGAGAGATTACACCCACGGCTGGGATGATTCTGCAGTAGAGTCGTGAGTGTAAATTACTGAAATTAAAAAAAAGAGCGTGTGAAACTTCTTTTGATGAATCTTACGGAGATCTAGTATGACCTGAACATTTTTCAGTATTTTTTATTATTTAGTTTCATGAATTTTTGTGTAGTTATAATTTAAGAATAAATTCAGCCGAGAAAATCGGTGGAGAGAGTCGTAGAATTCAATATATTTCTGTCTATTTTAATTAAGATTCATATCTTTCCTATGGTGTGTCGGTTACTACCTACTCCCGTTATTACAATTTACGTATTTGCGCATATAAAATGGTGTAGGATGTCGTTCAGCGTCTGCGAACGTTGTGTTGCATGATTGAAAAAGATTTCGTTCTGACATTGCAAATTCACTACACAGTGGCGAGTTGCGCGCGATTGTACATCATATAACGAGAACCCATAAAAGTGTATCTACTATATATTCACAGTAAGTCCCGTGGCCACGGGCTTTTTCAAATTTAATTATCTTTTGTAGCGTGTCCCCATGTTGGATTACCGATGCTTTTCATCCTGCCTGAGGCTTATAGTTTACTCTTTCGCTCATCTCTTTCTGTACGTCTCTCTATCTTTCTCCTCTTAGCGTCGCTATTCTCTGTGGTCTCTTCGCATTTTCGCTGTCTCCAGTATGACAACTTTTGTTCTACCAGTTTTTTTTTTTTTTTTTTATTCTCCATACACATTTTCGCTGGGCTAACGGCCTATTGTAGTTATCGGTTTTTGCGTTGAAAATTCTCTACCACAGCGATTTTAACTACTTTGTAGCTGTACGAGAATTTTCGTCCATAGATCCAGATGGAACGTAAATCTGAATATAGCTGAGACTAAGTAAGCTCTACTTTGAACTACTTCGATACACCATCACATATGTATGACATCATCCTTCGCGATCCTAATTTTCAGCAATTAGTGTATAAATCTTCGTTTGCGACGTGAAGTTATTAGCATTCGACTGCGAATACGAGCTTTACCTTTGTATCACTTTCTTTACAATCGATATAGCAATGTCGCTTCGACATATTATCAACCTTCTACGTGAATGCGCAATACGCCATGCTGCGCCTTCTGGAAATTCAGTCATTCGGATAGATGAATACATATGTAGACATTAAATCTGTCCAGTGTATATACACATACACCATGTATAGTAGAAGGGATTGAGAGGAATGCAGGTCCAACAGAATAGAGTAGGCTCAGAACGTCCAAGGATGAATGCGCTATGGTCAGATAACAGACTCAGCTGATTAGCATTCTAAATTGAAGCGTCCACGGTCGGGCCGCGTAGGAAAGGCAGTTTTGGTTCGTTGGATCGAGGCAGTTAGGCCCTGGTAATTCAGAATAGCGTACAACAGATACTCAGGCTGAATGAAGATGGGCGGTCGTGTGCTGCTAGTAGTCCACTACTACTGCGCTGTCCTGACATTACTATCTTGTTCCGATAGAGAGCTTCCACCCTGTACGAAAGGTATCCTTCTAACTACCGTCAAACCAAAGCCCTAGCGCAACATGGAGTATACCTCTGACTCGGCCTATACACATACACCGTGGCAATAGGTTAGACATTTGCATTAATCGGCTTTTCCCCGAGCGAGCCCTCTCTGTTGTAAACTGTGCACGGAGCCGCCTTTGGTCCGATTCTGTGTATTGCCCACGTTATCTATATACCCTTTGGTCCAATCTCTTCTTCATTTCCCTCTCATTGTCCTCGCACCCTTCTATGCTATGGTCAAACTCCCTCAACCCATTTACTTACATTATCCCAACATGGGGTCTATCGGCACATCCATGCGAATATAGAGACACGGGGGCCAATTACAATGTTGTTACGCACGTGTCACAGCTGTTTCCAATTCCCGGAGGTTCGGTTGTAACATTGAACGACTAGAGTCCGCCTCGAGCACGCTATTTTCAACGTTCCAGAGTGCGTTTCACGTGGCATTGTGTGCGTAAAGCCGGTTTATGGAGCGTTGTGAAAACACAAAACTGCGTCATCGAGGTGTATAACATCGCGCCGTACCGTCGTATTTGTAAATGTTTCCCGATCCCCGAGGCGGCGCCAGAAATAGCGAATCTAAAAAAAATCATTATTTTATCTCACGGAAAAATAATATTTTTCTGCCTATCCAAAAATATCTTTTATATTTCTATTTTACTAGATATGAACTCGAATTTTTTTTTTCTCGTATAACCAATCAACAAAGCATCTAATTTCACGAAAATAATAGCATGGAAATTGAGGCGCGCAAAATATCAATCGATTCCATTGGAAAACTTGTTTCTTAGGCTTTTTTTTTTAGCTTCTGGTTGTCGGGTCCAAGCAAACAGTACACAATGTTCGTAGATAGTGGACCCCTGGTAGGATCGAACATGGGGAAAGCAGAGATCCCATGATGGCAGCAGCACACGAGAGGAAGCATCGCGACGTCCGGTCGACGCGCTCATCCTTTATCCTGTAAGAGGAGAGGAAGAGAGACAGCAGGGGAGGAGGTGAAGGTATATCCAACCATCCGCACCCTCGCTTCGTCGCCGGAGACGTTTGACAAACGACCAGTCCGCAGTTACGCGGTGGCTGTAGCTTCGGTATATAACCTTTGCTATATGTATATACATATAGTACACGTACAACGCACGAAGCATAGCCGGAGTGGCAGTGCGGAGGTGAATGCCGTGATGGTGGCAGTTGGGAAAATACACTGACCACCACCACCATCAGTGACAACAGAGAGCGGGGAGTTCGTGCGTTGAAAAGCACACAGCTCGGCTATCTCTGTGTGTTCTTGCACTTCATACCATCGTTCTATATGTTGCATTATTTTCAGTATACTTCGTGTGTAGGTATACGCGCGTTCTCTCACATCCACACATTTCGCAATTTTCAACGAATTCTCGACCTTTCTCATACCCACCACCATCACCAGCTCTGCTTAACCCCGGGCACACGTTTCCATGGCTACTTCGCGCCACCGAGCTAGCGCGCGCGGACCCGAGTTATTACTAATCATACTCCCGACCTGCAGGCGGAATCTAAAGCCTCCCTTAATTATCACATATATACTACGTGGCAAAAGGCATTTTTTTCTGGTCTTTCGCTGCATGAAAGGCCATTAAGGGGGGAGGAGAGAAGAGAGGGGGTTGGGGTGGGGTGAGAGTAGAGCAGTAGCGAAAGAGAGTGCAGCACAACACTTTTCACCCTATAACTGTAAATTAAACGAAGCAAACTCCACCAGCGTTTATTAATATTTCATCCTTTTCATTGTTTGCTCAAGAAACTTTTCACATTTTTTAAATTATCTTTGGATTCGGGAGTAAGACCCACGGTAGTCGTTCACAAAGTGTCCTCGATTTATATAAAAAATGTTGTTTAGATCAATATGTTGTTTCGATGAAGTTATTGCGTCATTAATTCAACAGGCGACAAGTTAGCCCCGCATTTATGACGTAACAGGATTGAAGGAAAGTGCTCATTTAGATATTGGGTAACTCGCGAGACAAGGTATCGTGTAATAATTTCCGCAGTTAAGTAGCGAATTGAATCCCTTTCCCCGCGGGTACGACTCGGTGAGCTTTTGCTAGTGGGTCTTGGCAATGAGAAGGCGGGAGCTGAAAGTCTAGCAGCGAACATTGTAGAATCACGTAATTCCTTGAGGGATTAACCGATTAGGTAACGTTGTGAAGCACGCGAATCTTAGAGGTGAGGAAGGGGGAGTGAAAGGGGGTTGAAGACCTTTATACATGGTGCTCCCAGCGTTGAAAGAGAATCGGTCTGTGTGTACAACTCTGTTGAGAATTAGCGAGCGTTCGCGCAAGGTGCTGGATTCAATGCTGTACGTAATTGTGCTTCCACGAATTCCTGATTAAGTCACGATTTCGGTAGCGTGTGTGGTTTGAACAGGTGCTTCGTGTAACACATATTCCGCTTATTACGTCAGTCAAATTTCGTTACTTAGAATCCACTATGCCTGAGTATATACATTTCTGATAATACATTCTGTTACGAGAGAAAATTCAGTACTTTCGACATGAATGAATATAGGTAAGACAGAATTTATATTCGCGCTATAGCGAGAGACCAGCAGCTGACGGCTAACGTCAATCGCCAGAGTTTTACAATTCGTCAAACTTGTAGAAATAAGCATACGATTGTTCCAGTACTGTTAAAAAATATAATCACTAAGAGAAAGGATAAAAGACTAAGAAGAAAGAACGCAATGACCCGAGAGAGTTCTTTTTAGAGAATTTCCTATGCACGCAAAAGCGAAGCTTTCATTGAGGTTATAATAACGTTAAAGTATAATATATTATTAATTAAAAA
>JABMBV010032629.1:0-15459 GCA_018906735.1 Mesochorus sp. PSUC_FEM 10030011
GAAAACAAACTATTATATTGATAATGAATTATGACATTTCGATGTTTCAATACATTTTTATATAAAATATTGAATTTCAAGATTTTTGAATCATTACTAAAATTGGTTGTCAAATAAGTAAATTGCGCGAAAAATATCCATATACGCACTATTTATAGATCGAGACATTACGACGAGACTTTCTTTATGTCAGTTTCTCAAAGTTACAAAACGTGATATATCGAATACCCGATGACCTGACTAATTTTGAGATTCAGATTTTTCCATCGTCCATACACAACAATCGATCTTTCATCATTCGGGTGGTTCGTGTATATCTGTGATGGTGCTTGAATCATGATGACTCGAGCACGCCACACCGCACAGACGTCGCTTTAACGCCTCAGCAATATTCTCTCTCCCTCTTTCAATCGTTCTTTCTCTCTTCGCTACATCGACCCACGACGGAGACTAATGATGAGCAATGATCAGTCGAATGCTCGGAGCGAACGATCGTTCCTCTCTCCGTCGTACTTCCGTCTCTCTAAAATAAGCCCCTCGCGCTTGTGTCTCTCTGGGCCTCGGAAAACTAAGTGGATATACATAGTCCCTGTTCTCAGGTTTGCCACTATTGATTACCGATGATGTATGGGCAATAATATACCGTATACGAAATGAGAAAATCAATCAAACTGTGATCGCATCGTGTGATGATGCTCCAAGGAGCTAGGGTTATTTTGACTTTGAATTTATTTCAGTCATGGCTAACTGAGCGGCATACAAAGTACCGGGACGCTGCATCCTGCGTGAATAACAGACCGAAAAATAATTTTTAAATACCGAAATTCCTTATTTCCTCTTGAGACATTTCGAGGGTCTATCTCATTAAAATTTTAACTGTCTACTTCTGAATGCCGTTTTTCAATGAAAAATCGAAATAATCAATTTTTAACACATTCTTTCGACGATTTTTTTTCCCCCAGAAATAAAAGTGCTAAATAAGTCACAAAAAAAATTAAATTACAATTTTTTGTAAATATCACGATCTTCCATTGACATTTTAAAATATAGTATTATGCAGTACTATTGATTTAAAATTTAAATAGAACTGGTCTCATGGTTGAGATTCTTATGTACATGGATTTTTTGAAAGTAAAAAAAAATGATGCGGCAGTTGTAATTTTCTTAAATTTTTTTAAAGCGTTTAAATGTTCAGATATAATTATCATAAAAAAAATGATATGATCATATGAAATGTTAAAAATGTTATTAAAGAATACAGAATAAAGACTGAGGGACAAAAAATGTCATATTAAAAAATGAGGTAAGAAGATGCAAATTGAAGCTCGCAAATTGCTTTTTCAAGATTCTGTAGCGTTATGCAAGAGTTCTTTTATGAAGAAACCAAAAATAAGGAAGATAGTTTCTCCAGAGAGGACTTTTAGCATCGTGCAGAATCTCGAGAAAGCAATTTACAAGTTTTAATTTTTTTAAGCTGGTCGCGCCGTAATGAAATTTCTGATAATGTATCCAATTTGCGAACTGGGAGATTATCTTCAGGATCGTCTATCAAATTTTCGAAGTTGCGTCCCGGCGAGTATTTCAGTTGAATGTTGTTAGTGTACCGACGCGGTTATAACTGGATTCTGTAAACGATGAAGTAGATTTGACGCGTTATATACGCCAACTGGATATCAGCATGCATGCACTGGCAGAACCAGTGTTTAGGGCCAAGTTCGTGTTTCACAATAGACGGTAGACGATGGTATTTGGATAATGAACCAATTAGAGAAACATGTATAGATTTGAAATTAAACTGCTGGGCGTGAGAGAGAAGCTAAATAGTCGAGGGCGGAAAAGAGATAGAGGGAGATAGGGAGAGAGAGAGAGAGAGTGAGAAAGAAAGAGCTAGCAAGAGAGAAAGACAGGAAATGGATCAGTATGCATTCATACAGCAACTAATACAGGCAAAGATGTTTGCCGAGTTCTATCTAGCGTGTTCAAAAGACCATTACAGAGCTTTGCTTCTCTATATCCTTTTGTATGCGCCCTTTGCGATAGATATATACGCTCGCGCGTGGTCTATTATCCAACCGCGTGGAACCAGAGTTCTCTTGCTCCCTCGATTGAACATTATATTCCGCATCTATTGCATATATGCGAACATTTGCAATAACGGCTCTTTGCCGGGAGTATTGTTCTCGCGCGCGCATTGGATAGACTTCCCATGCTTGCCGTGAACGTATAATCGACCCGGGAGAGAGAAAGACCTCTAGGAATTTTTTGTTTCCTTTAAAATTTCATTCGTTCGCGACTCCAGAAACGAGAGTGCGCGAGAGGCTCTCGAGTATAACCGAAGTAAATCGCTACTTTACGCTCCTCGGCGCCCTATAGAATCCTCGAAATACATCGGCAAAAAGATTTTACCGTATATCCTCGAGCGATCGAAATACCTAAGAATTTTTATGTTCCCATCGAAATACCGGCACAAATGTTTCTCTCGGCTTATTCACGTGTGTATAAACCGCGATGAAATTTACTTTGATGATTTTCTCTGTACATGCGCGCGCGCGCGTATACGCATCGATGGACTAATTTTTTTCATTCGCATGGAAAGGACATGTTTTACCTACAGCACAGAGACGAGGACAGAGCGAGAGGAAAAAAAGGGTCGGGGAGGAGAGATCTTTCGCAATATCGTAAGGTCCCACGTTTGATTTCCTTCTTCGTGAATTCCGATCTTGGTAAAGCTTTTTGCGCGAGTCGCGAGCGCACGGATATCCGTAGCATGCTCGCACACGCCACCATCGCGACAATACAAAGCACTGTATAAACAATAGCATTTATTACCCTCTCAGCTCGTCGACAAAATACTGTGAGTTTATACATATATACACACATATCCTCGACGGATACAGGCACATTTGCATAGCCTTCTTTCTCCCGGTTCTCTTGCGCACTTCCTCTTCTGCTCCAGCTTGCACGCGAGCCATTTGTATTCACAGCGTGGGCCTCTTTGTGTGGGAATCGAGGCAACGATATGGTTCTGGTTATTGACAAGTTGGAAAAGTGTCGTCAATTCCCCCGTGATATTTTATATACCCGAACAGGATATATGTATTTTCGAAAAAAAAAAACAGGTGGGTCTAATATTTTTCGTGTAATTTACTTCAAATATAAAGAGCTATTGTGTAAACCGCATTTTACCCTCTTTTCAATTTATCATTTTTTATTGCCTCGTAAAGTTATCGTTGTCGTTGGATCGTTTATTTTGGAAATACCGCGCGTTTTCTTGTTTTATTTTCGCACGGTATTCAAGGGATTTTAAACTCAAATCTGTTATAGCCGATAAAAATAGTAATGCTTCGTTGCAAGCTTCATCCTGAACGTTTCTTTTTTTTTTTTTTAATTTTTTTTCCTTACCAGTCGGCAAAGGACACACATATAAATAATCGAACGTTTCATCGGAGCCTCGCGGAAATCTTATACACAGCCAATAGTCAGACAAACCTGTTGAAGGAACAAGAGAAAAACTTGTGTCAACTCGAGCGAAAAAGGGAAGAAACTCGTGATAAAAATCTCGTTCTCGCTATCCCACTCTTGGAGATGTTTCTCCGATTGGTATTATGACGATGGAGCTCTCTTGAGGAGCTGTGCGGAGGTGAGGGAAGAGAGGATGTATTTCTGTAGCTTCAGGGTTAACCAGGTGCAAAACAGGGAACTCTTTTAAGGCAACCTGATGCCACCGTACCACACGATTTTACCCATAAGCATTGCAAGGTGCAATTTGCTCTTCCATATCTTTACGATTCGCGTGTGTAAAGTTTATTATTTTTCCAACGAAAACTTTTTCTCCACCATTTTATAAAATAATTTGAAAAAGGAAAAAAAAAAACAACACCTTCGGTGTATAAGTAATGCGGTGAACTCACGCGAAATTTATCCCACTTACGTATTGCTTTACGTTTCTACTATTGAATTAATTTTAATTATGAACCGTTTATCGTCAGTGGATATAATATGAAAGAAAAAAAATTGTGGTATTTCTACAATGTACGCGGCATTTACATTTTATAGCATATTTTAAAATACGGTCTTTCAATCGTGCTACAAATTACTGGAGACTTTTTCATAAATGTCTCTTCCCCCTCTATATATCTTATTATTCCTTCATTTTGAACAAAGGATATGAAATACCGAGATAATTCGAGGTGGAGGGGTAGCCTCATCAAGGTAGAAATTATAAGCGCGTACGTGCGTTGCTGATGATGCTGATGTTGCTTCTTGAAGACAGTATACAGACGGGCGTTCGAAAATCGAAACGACGGCGGGCCCAGAGGCTACGGCATGTCACGATGAGTGACGTGCATCGATGAGCATGCCGCGCGGATTGCTTGCGGGCTCTTATACATATAACTATACGTATATACACATAGTACATATGATACCGCGGGCTATATCTTCTTCTCTCTCTTTCACTCCGCGATTAATGAGATGTAAACAATTTAACGGTAAATTAGGCACAACAATAGGGTGGCTGATCGGGCTGGTGAACGTTTCATCGTCATATATATCCTGTTGTCATGCGTGTATATATAAATACCTATGTGTGTGTGTGTGTGTCAGAGAGAGAGAGAGAGAAACATTAAAATGTTCTCAATATGTATACATACACATAAATACATTGCCAAAAGGGCAAGAGAGACTAACGATCAATCGCAAAAAGGCATCTCTCTCCCTCTCTCCCTCTCTCTCTCTCTCTCGCTCTTTCTTACCTCTCTCACTTTGGTTGATGTGCCATCGCGAAACATACCTTCCACCGTTGCCTACAAATGCTTCATTATGTCTCTCAAACGACGGAACTTTAGAGCTCAGCCAACGCGGATTTATATGCGGTGGGAACGATCGTCGAGAATTTCGCGAATATTCTCTTCCAAGCAGCAAAGACTATGCTCGCATGCATATCCCCCTCCCTCTTACGAAGAGTATTTTCACGCATGACTGGAGCATATCTTTTAAAACTAATTTCAAGTGTCGTGTCTCCTCTCTTGAGATACACTCGTCGTCTCTCGTGCTTTAGCTTCTGCACTATTTCTCTCGCTCCGTTTCCCTCGATCTACAAGTCCCGATGCATTCAACAGCAGCACGAAACATTCTGATGACGTGTACATATCTATAGAGCAGGATAAGGAGAGAAAGGAAGAGAGAGAGAGAGAGAGAGTGAATGGAAGAGCAACTAAATATCAGTTTTGAGAATATAAGACGTGCCGTGAACGAAACTCGCTTTCATGCGGTCACCAAATTGACGTATATAATGTGCGTGTCTCGATACCTTCTTTTCATTTGTCAGACATATACAATAAATTGACTCGTTGAATATATGCGCAGTCTATTGAAATTGTTTTTTTTTTCGTCTGTTCTTTATAAACTATACACATTGCCAAATTACGAGCAATGTACACTATAGAAAAAAAATCCCTTAAATACATTATTTATTCGAACGGAGCAACCTTTTTTTCTTCGTATATATCTTAAGCAATTTTATACACATGTTTTTTTCTTAAATTCTTTATACAATGACCGAAATTTTTATATATGCACGCGGTAAAGTTAGAATGTCGGAACACTCGGTCTCGTCATTAGAGCCCGAAAACCACGCAAAACACCTGTTACGCCGGTGCCTTTCCCGGGCTCTATTTTACGAGACAAAATAAAAGAATTCTCGCGAACCAGAGGAATAAAAATATTCGCGATTTTTTTTTGTTGCCCCATCGCATCGATTGCTCGCGGTTCTCGTTTTAAAGCCAACTTTGAATTCCACTCTTTGCGAAATATATATCCACATTATATAGCACACATTAGTATGCCAGTATGTTATTCAACGGTTTTTTTTTGTAGCACAATATAAGGCTCGGGAAGTTTTTTTTTCGTCGTTTATTTTATTTTCTGTTTTTTTTTTCTTTTTTTCTTTTTTTAATTTTATTTTTATTCTTCTGCATATACACGTCGAGAACGAATAAATTACGATATTTAATACAATTTGGGTAAGCAGGTATTTCGGTCGACAGCCAGCAGCAACTGAGTGTGTGTTCCTCTCCTCTCGGTGTGGCGCACATTTCTGAATGCCCGCGCGAAGCTCCGAGGCGTTTGTGAATCCGCAGCGTTCGAGTTGAGAAAAGTGGTTTCAGTGGTCTTTCGATTTCAAGGATTGTGAGGTTCAAAGCAGAAGGAAACTTGTCTCGTCCTTCTCACTCGCTCTCCGCACCTATACGTGTATTCCTTGCTGCGTCCTTTCTTGCGCACCCTGGACTTGTTCCCTTTTATATATATCTCTTGGTTCTTCTCTCACGCGTACTCTCTCTCTCTCTCTCTCTCTCTCTCTCTCTCTTTCTCTGTCTTTCTTTTTTTTTCTACGCTCCAAGCGCTTCTAATTTCCCAGTGGATAAATGCATTTCAATACACCGACAGGATAGAGAGGGAGGTAGGATGGAGAGCCTCTTGGACTCCGCGGTTTATAAGCTCTTGCTCGCGATGGGCATATAACGCGCGTCGTTCGCGTATACTTTGAAAATTTCTGAACTCCCAAGCGAAGATTCTCCATATATAGGTTCTTAACATTCTCCTTAAATGTTGTGCGAGCTCGTTCAAGAAGATGAGAGAGAGAGAGAGTCATACGAGTATATTACAAGTTCTTAGAACCGTAGAGAATTTGTTATGAAATTTCAATAAATGTTATGGTGTGACCGTTAAAATATAATTAATTCGTATTGCCGGGGAAATTTATTAGTGATGCAAATGGTTAAAATATTGTTTGTTTGGTGCCTGTAAATTAATGAGAAGTTTGTCGAATAATTATATTTTCATTCGAAATATCTAATAATTTGTCAGCAATATTTGTTACTTTCATTATATTAATTAAATAATCAATTTGATTTATCGAATACCTTTTTCAAATGATTATGCAATCATTGTGTAATTTTGCCACGCTTGAAATTTCTTGTTTAAAGTAGAAGAACAAAAAAATTGCTTTTCGTTCAAATCGCCTCTCTACTTGAATCCGTTAATTTGATTTGTCTCGGTTCGCATGTACATGCATATTTCCATATCAAGAAATAAATAGGGAGAGAGGAATTGAATAAAATCATACAGATACACTCACGTGGTTAATGCGGAAAGAATATATGACTCGAAGAATGATGAAGGGGAAAAGGGCGTGGGGGTAGGTTGCCGAGCAGTCCGGATGAAGACTTAACTCATCACCGTGGCTGTTCGCGATGCTGTTCGCCACTTCTCTCTTTCAACGAGAGACAGAGCGAGAGAGAAAACGAAAGCATAGCGAGAGTGAAGAGTAGCAGGGAGCTTCACAGGCTTAGAGCCTCGACGATGAGGCTCGTTGCTCGTTCCTTCGTTCGTTTCGTTTGCTCGCGCTGTGTTGGATGAGTAGTCGAAGAATAAGACGGCGAAGAAGAAGGATAAGAAGAAGAAGAAGAAAAGGAATAAGAAGAAGAAGAAGAAGAAGATGATGAAGAAGATGAAGAAAAAGAAGGAGAAGATAAAGAAGAAACGAGAAAGGAAGATCGTTTTCCCGCTGGTTATAAGCTATATAGTGTATAAGGTAGAGCGAGAGCAACTAAAACGAAGACAAGAACGAAAAGACAAGAGATGCGAATGCCGAGAGAAGAGCAGAGGGTGCAAAGGAGTAGTAGTAATAGTAATAGTAGTAGTAGTAGTAGTATTAGTAGAAGTAGAATGAGACGAGGGGGGGAGAGGAAAAAAAAAGTCAGAAGGTGCACAGCAAGGAGCGTGATCAGAGAGGGTGAGGGCGTCGGGCAGCAGCGGAGCGGTAATTTACGAGGTATCGAAGACCTTGTACACTCCCACCCGCCACAACGAGGCAGGAGAGGCAGCAGCATCCACCAGTGCCTCGCCCCGTGGAATCCAGTCTTAGCCTTAACTCACCGGCGCGATATACCTCGCCTTTTCCCATGCCCACTTTCGGGCCTTCTCCATATACGCTCTCTCGAAACCCAGCGAGAGCAGCTCTCTCTTCGGAGCGCGCGTAAGTTTCTCTCTTTACCCCTTTACACGTGCCTCCGCCATTTACCATTTTCTTAAGCCCACAAGACGAGATGAGGCGTCTCTCCAAATGTGGGGGAGAGAGAGAGAGAGAGGGATAACTGCTCGACGCCACCGCCTCATCTCCGCCCCCACCCCCTGCTGCATCGAGACGTGATTCACGTTTTATTCACCCGCGAGTACAATGAGTCGGGGAGCCGGTTTTAATAGAATTTTTTTTTACTTCACCATTTTCCTAACGATCAGACTCTTGCGCCTATATAAATATAAATATACACACACACACACACACGCACATACCAATTTACCATCTTTGCATGTCTTGAAGACAAAATACTTGATTGCCCACCAAACAAGTACATGAATATGTGTCTGCATGTGCATGTGCATGTGTATATATATATATATCACGATAATACAATTGTGAATAGTGAGGTAGCGATATTTTGATAACGAGTTATTTAAGACTGTGTACTATAAATAGGCGTGACCGTTTGATTGATAGGACGATTCAATTATTAACGGTTATTATAACGGTTAGTATCATCAGCGTGAACGAATGAATATAGCTTCTCCCCGCATTAATGTAACGTCATCGTAACGATATCTCAATCGTCGATCCCGCGAGCGTGATAATCCATTATTAATGCGCGCGAGAACAAGTGAATATGTATATATACATTACATTTATGTATGTATGTGTGTGTGTGTGTATTTAACTGCATATAACTTTCTCTCTTAAGTTCGCGTCAGTTAAAGTTCAGATGAGACAGCGAGTGGATAAGGTTCAATTCACCTGAAACTCCAAGTTTATATTTATATACATATATTTATATATTATATATGTTGAACGTCTCAAACGGACAATAAAGACAGCGTGCGTGAATAAAAGTACGTATAAATGTCCTTAGTACTGGACCGCGAGGATATAGACTGCGGGAGAAAAGATTCAGTGAGCGTTTGCTCGAATACCGCGTGGTTTGCCGACTCGGTCTTGTGCCGCATGGTGCGCGCCCGGCCAAGATGTATATTCGCGTACACACGTTATATCTATATATATATATGTATACACGTGTGTATGAATACGAGTCGTTGACGCGCGGCGCGTGCCCCAGTCGTAATCTAAATATCATCAACGAGCGTTACTAAATGGAAAGTAATACACATCGCGCAGGGCTACGGACTCTTACATTATATACCGCATATATATAGTATATGGCACATGGTGTGTATATATATATGTGTGTATGTGTGTGTGTGTGTACACACATGTGTATGTGTAATGTACCACGATGATACGCGAAGCGGCGTGGTATTATAAACCGCGCGAGACGAGAGTGAGACACGCCTTGTGCGGAGAATATAACGATATATTATTTTCCATTCGCAATGCATCACAAACACTCTCTCTCTCTCTCTCTCTCTCTCTCTCTCTCTCTGTTTTGCTCCTTCTCTTTCTTTCAAGCGACTTTTTCTCTACAATTACGTAACGAGAAAATGTTTAATGGTTTAACTGAAAATGACTAATAAGCCGTCAACACTGCAACGCATTATTTATGATTTTCATAAATCAACGGTGTCCCCTTGTTACACATATACGGGATATACATACAAGCAGAGTGGATACAGCATATATAATATAATACGTATCCGATTGCTTTTTCGTGATATTAAAGCTTTAACCAATATATATACGTGCATGTATATTTCTTAACTATATATGTATATATGGGCGACTGGTTCGACTGCTAATATTCGATAAGAGTTATTGCCGTGGTCACTGAGCTGATGTGAATGAAAAACTGGAGTTCGTTTGGTTCATTTTTTTTGTTGTCTTCACTGGAAATCTCTCTGCTCCCTCGCTCTCGGTTAATGTATAGTCCCATCGTGTTCTCTACAAACTTATATTACATACATACACACATACATATTTATGTGTGTGTACAATATATTTCTCTCTCGCTCTCTCTCTCTCTCTCTCTCTCTCTCTCTCTCTCTCTCTTTTTCGTTCGCCTCTCTTTTCAGCTCTCTGCTCCCTCACCCCTCCCCCCCCACTCCCTCTTGACTGAGCGCGGAGTTTCATAAAACCTTTGCATCTCCGCATGTCCGGAATGCAATCATCCTTGCGCAGGTTTGTTGGAGTACGAAAGTCCGGTTTGGTCGGTTGAGAGAGGGTTCCAGTGGGAGAGAGACGAGAACAGTGAGAAAGAAAGAGAAGGAAGAAGGCTCGGGGCAGATTCTCTTACTATCCCTTATAACCTGGCGAGTCGCGAGCGCGCAATCCTTTGCCTTTTCTCTCTGCTCGGTAAGTGTGTAATACTCTCCCCTCCTTCTCCCCTCCTCTCTCTCTCTCTCTGTCTCTTCTTTCCGTGTGCCTGTGTGTGTTCTGCTTGCCGCGAGAGATGAAAACGAGGTCCATGCCGCGGCCACGCCGTGTTCTCTTCTATATACTCTCTGTGTATAAGCTTCCCTGGATCCTGGTTAACGTCTCTCCTCTCTGTGATCTCCTCTTTTCCAACTCGAATCAGTGCCAGGAAGAAAGACTGAGAGAGAGAGAGAGAGAGAGAAGAGCTTGCCCCGTATCAGCAGCAGCAGTAGCAATGATCCAACATCAGCGACGCGTAATTTCGCGGTTAGGACTCTCTGCTTGAGACCGGCAAAGAAGGCCCTTCTTGACTTAAGCGATCGCGACAAGGAAAACGAGAATCACGACGTGGAGCATTTCGCGTCGTCGTTTCTCTTCTTTATCTCTTTTCTCCCGTCTCTCTCGCACTCTCCTGCTCTCTGATTACGCGGAGATCGGAAGACTTGAAGCGCCAAAAACGGACATTCTACAGGAGTGATTTAAACTTTAAGCGGTCGCAAGGATAGGCAGAGAAAGAGAAAAAAAGAAAGAGAGAGAGGGAGGGAGGGAGGGAGCGAATCTCTGCCGTGACTAGTGTGCCTGAACAGATCGATGTTCGCTATGACTAATATAGCCGCGAGAGAGAAAGAGAGAGATTCGCACTTAGCTATCGTCTTTTCTATTTCTATCTCAAAGTTCATTGACCCAACGGGTGGCGCGTACATACCACGCCATATTCCTTTCGCTATTGACCTTAAGGCTTACATAAAGTTACGCGAAGACCGCACAAATCGCTTGCCAACGACCTGACCATTCCCTCACTGACCTTTCGCGCTTTTGCTGCACGTACACAGCCATGAATACTCGACAATACTACCTCTAGATGTGTCTTTGCAGTTCTTACACATTATATATACGCTATATATCATACGCCGTCATCCAACGACTTGAATTTTGTCCCCTCGAGTGACTGATGACAAATATTCATCTTTTGTTTTTCACTCGAGAGACATCGGATCTCGTTTGTCTCCGTTGTACGCCATTTTAAAACTTTGTATAATGTAAACGCAATGAAAAAAAAAAACATTGAAACGAAGAAGGAGTTCACGACTGGACCAATACCGATGTTGCATTTGTACGTACAGTGCTAACGGTATTGTATAAATATATTTCTTGTAGCGGCTTGAGGTACGTAATTAATAGAACCAAATGTCCAGTGGGAAGTGAGAGACACGCTATGTACGGAGTCTCGTTTTATTGAAGATCGCAAGACAGAGAGAGGAAGTGCGTGAGAGGAAGAGAGAGAGAGGGAGAGAGAGAGAGATGGCGACAGAAGACGAAAGAATACGACGTGTGGCAGAGTCACTATGCGTTTGCAAGTCCTTTTGTTCAAAGTTACGCTGTCTCTCAGCTTGCACCGACTCTCCGAGTAACGACGAGACAAGCAAACTGCGTATACATATATACACATATATAAATATATACATATCGGTGCATGGGACGTTTCACGCTTACTTGAACGGTTACTCCGACTCGAACCAAATGCTCATCCATTTTACCATGTCGTCAGATCATTTATAAAATAGATTAAATTTATCACTGTCTGTATATTAGTTCCAACTTTTTGTTTTATTTTCTTTTTCAAATTATTTCTTTTTATTAAAAATAACGCTTATATTTTGTCTAAAATAATTGAAATTATTATTGTTGATTACAAGTAATATATAAAAAAAAAGTTTTCATATGTTTGGTTTTTGCTGCAAACATGATTTGCATTGAAAAAAAAAGTCGTTTGGCTTTTGATGTTTCGTTGAATGGTCGCATTGAATGTCCCATACATAAATGTGTGACTGCGTACTCTTATTCGCGGTTGCTATTCTTTGGCTGTTGTTGCTGCTGTTCCTGATGAGTATTCATGATGCGGACGAGAGAGCCGTTGCTCCTGCTGATGCTGAGCATGTTATATCGTACCTTGTGTATATGTTGATGCACATAAAGAGAAAAAAGAAAGAGAGCGAGTGAGATGGAGAGAAGTTGAGAAGGAGGGAGGCAACGAGGGATGATTCTTTCAAAATCAAGACAGGATAATAACCACGAGAGGTATATAAGGTAGATCTTTGGCAAAAGGGGATTACGTGATGGGCTGCGCAAGAGAGGCCCGCTGGAATGATTAAACGGGTAGCCCAGTGAGAGAGAGAAAGAGAGAGACAGGCAGAGCGAGCCGTGATGGAAGAGTTGAGAATGGCACTGACCATTATAAATTAATGCCTTGGCACACGCTATACCACGATTATATATACGCATGCAACAGCGTAGCAATGTGCCTGCGTTATTTATACATCATTCTCTATTATATATATGAAAAAAAAAAACAACAGAAAATTTGTCAATGTCCCATTTATCAACCGCTGTCTTATTCTCTGGGTCAAGCGGAAATTTACTTTTTTCTGAAGTTTATTCGCACTATTCTGCCGCTTTTTTCGACTTAGCTTGATTGAATAATCCAAAAAAATTGCGATAAGATCTAGGGTTATGGTAGATATTTAACGAATTTAAACAAAATTTTATTGAGTTTATATTTCTCAATGGATTATATTACGATTAACTCGATTTTATTGCAAATTCAAATGTTTCCATTCACGGAGATCCGCAAAATCATTTCAAAAGCCTTATTTTTTACCTTTTTCTTCTTCACTATATATACCACGATAAAGAACTATACGTGCATGTGTGTGTTTTGCAATCTTGCGACTTTAAGACTCTTCTCGACACCTACGCGATTCTCTTCCTTCCTCTTGCGCCTTCTCTTCTTTATCTTCGAATCGTTTGCTCTCGAGAGTTGGCACGTTCGTGTGTCTATATACACGAGCCCAAACCCTGGCGTGAATCTCGTAAAATCCGGACCAACAAACCAGCACCACAGCAGAAGCAGCAGCAGCATTTTGCCGCTGCATCAGCTAAAGTGTGTATATACCACACACACGGCAGTGGATGGTTAGAAAGAGGCTAACTCTCGTCGCTTGTACACTCGGGACGACGTACGACCGATCGAAGTCGCGATTCTGACGCGTTTTTCTCGCGACGACACTCTTTCTCTCGCTCTCTTTTTTCTCTCTCGGTCGTACATTATGTCCATTCCGCACCAGGCGTTCTCGCTCGTGTGGACCGGTCCCGTAAAACATCTCACACACATTACATCCCCGGATCTCATTCGACCAGAGATAGAACGAGAGGGTTGAGGAGAGAGAAAGAGAGAGAGAGAAAGAGAGAGAGAGAAAGTAACGATCAAACCGGATACTTTGCAAGACAGGAGCACGACCAAATTAACGATCGAGTTGTTGTTCTTTTTTCTTTTCTTATCGTCAATTTTTACATTTTTCTTTGCTCATTTATATCCCGCTCGGTTGCTCTTCGTGCATTTAGGCCCCTTGGTGTTCTCAGAGCTCACGTGTTTTCCCGGATATTTCACGGATAGATTGTAAATCTCGTCGCTTCTCTCCGCTGAAATGGAAAGGAGCATTGGCATTAAATTTAAACGCGTTTATGACTGTAAAGTGTACGTGTCTATCCGAGGATCAAGAAAACATGGTATGTCGAGAGATTCGTTGGCCTTGTGTCTCCGAGTAAGTTAGAGCGAGAGGACAAGAGGATGAAGACACGGGGGAAAAAATGCCCTCGTGAAAAAAAATTACAACCTCACATACGCACGCTCGTTTTAACGTCCAATTACTTGGCTGGCGCGTTTCCTCCTCTCCTTCCTCCTCCTCCTCCTCTTCCTCCTCCCCCCTCACCGTTTCGTCCATCTTTCCTGCATATATATGTACATATATTCACCTGTATATATATATATGATCAGACGCATTGTCATTTGAAAGTAAATTCTCAAATTACGGAGCGTGAAGGATGGTCATGCGAGTGTCCTTTCGTCCACTTGTACAACTTTGCGTGCCCATGTGCGCGAGCCAGTATTACGATGTTCCCTTAATTCTCAGAAATCTTTTTGCCTCCGTCATGTCGCGCGTTGCAAGTTCATTCGGCAGTCCGAGGTTAATTTCGACACCTATTTTTCGGTTGACTGCGGCCAACTGCATAATTATATATTTTTTTTCTAAATTCAATATACTCGTCATTCTCAGCCCTTTGTTTCGTTTTTCTCTACCACAACAAATGAAGCCACGCACTCTCATCGTGTGTCCTATGTTTATTTATTTTTTTTTATTTCTTTCTTTTTTTTAACCAGCTGTCAAGTCATCGCGATAACAGCTCGGGTGTGTGGGAGGCTCGCCCGAGGATCGTGTCCCAACGTCGTTTCGATCTCGGGTTTATTACACCTAGGAAAAAAACGGATACATCCAATTTCCATAAATTTTCTTTGAATCCAACAAAATTGGTTTCGAAAGAAATAAAAATTCATTTGAATCGATTGAAATTTATTAGGGTATCGGAATTTTCGGCTCTATCCAATGTTCATTTAATTTGACGGATATTCGATAATGTTACATGTCATTATACAAAATCGATTTTAATACGAATAAATTAAATATGGTTTATTATACCATCGATATAATATACCTTTGAATATTTTCATTAATTATTTATATTGAACAAATATCTCGTGTATTTATGATCGGCGGAGAAAAAATTGTGCTAAATTGATCCTGCGGGATATATATGACTCCACTATGCAATTTCCCTCTTTTAATTATTGAATCATCAAAGGCCGCTTTTATTAAATCGCATTAATTTTTCGAATTTTTTATCAGATACCTTTCAAATTCAGCAATTTGTTATCATTGATGACAAGCGAATTGATATATGACTGAAAATAGCATCAAATTTGTGGAATAAAATTCGGAGCAGTCGTTAATCTTATCTAAACGCGTGTGCGGAGCACGAAAACCACTCTAGGTATGCTGAACACGGAAAAGCATCAGCTAATAGCTAGACTGATATACGAATCTCCTCTAATTAATTAACGTCCTCGTTCTCCCGTATTGAAGCAGACCCTCACCGGCGGGTTGATTAAGATAGATCTTTTTATTATTATTATTATTATTCTT
>JABMBV010032740.1:0-15458 GCA_018906735.1 Mesochorus sp. PSUC_FEM 10030011
GAATATTCAATATATAAATTTAAATCTAATAATTAATTTTCTCCTAGAAAATTGTTGTCACGTTAACGAAAAATATTAGAAACATTGACAAAAAAAAATTTCGTAATTGAGAAATGTATACTTGACCGTTAATACAGTATTACCTCGTTATAAGAAACAGCGGGGCGTATAGCGTTTTTTTCACTATTACGTGAGTTTTTAATTTCTTATAGCGAGGTAGAGTACTGTATATGCGATAAATAAATAAAGAAAAAAATAAGCAAATAAAATTTCTCTCTATTATTCTTTAAGCAATTAATAAATAATTAATATATAAATAAAAAAAGTCTTCAAAATTGGAAAATGCACTTTTAACTGCTGATATATCCAATAAAATAATAAATACATATAGCAATAAGTATATTAGGGATATTGACATAAAAATGTTCGCAATTGGGAAATGTACACTTGACCGTTAGTATATGCAATAAATAAATAAATGCATAAACGTATAAGGTGAGTATAGGAGGGACCTAGAAAATAAGTTGTATATTATAAGCGTGACGGAACGATCGCCTGTACAGTCCTGGCGTTCCTTGCCAGGATTTTATAGCCCCTTAAGCGATCAGGTTAGATGATATGTAACGCAGATACGTGTCGTCTGTATACGCGATGTGGCAGGTCCAGGAAGACATACAAGCCTGCACTACAGAGCCGGTTGTCCCGGAGAACTAGGTAAATAAAATGAGAGTCAGTGGGTTTCGCGACGAGTATAGTGCAAGTACCGTAATTTCGAGATCTGTTGGCACTCGCCGGCGGGGGTATCGGGGCAAAACATGCCACCGTTTTTTTCTTTTTTTTTTTTTTTATTGTCAGCTGTACTCGTATGGAAAAACCAGCCATTAATCCAGCACGCGGAAAACAACAATTATCGGATAGAAATCGAATCAGTAACGACCTCACAATTTCATTGATGTTTTACCGATTTTCCCGTAGATATGGAATTTCGATATTTCTATCGAAATTCGTTCGTATCTTTAATATTTTTATATTTTTTAACAAAAAAAATTGACTTTCCTTCCAACAATTAAGTTTAAATCATGACTACAATTATCGTATCTCTTTTTAAGTTTTTTCTTTAAGTTGTAAATAATTCTTAATACTGGTAATTCTTAAGTTGTTCCTTCGTAATTTTGAATTCGGTAAATTTACACAAATAAATAATGTGATGTGAAAAAAAATCATTGCAAAAATGATTGAAGAATTGCACATTTGTTTTTTTTTCACAATTTTCCCATTTCCATAAGATTCCCTGAGGAATAAGGATCAGAAAAAAATGTGTCAACTACTTATGCTTTGAAGCTACATAATAATATTATAATTTGTTCCTATCCGTTACGCTTGAAACTTTTTTTTTTTAATTCAAAAAATCGGTATAAGAATCATTTCGATTCAGGTTCTACGACGATATTTTTCGATTCCTTATGGATTTAAAAAATTGAATGGTACAATTTCGTCAATTTTTTAAAATAAATGAATTAAATATCGATTTTTCAATCAGGACAATCGATTTGTACCAATAATGACATTTTTTTCTCTAGTCATCCTCTCATTTTTATCCTAATTTTTGATTGAAAAAAATGTATGAGAAAAAAAGTAATAATTATTTGAAGTAATGGTTGATGGGTTGCATGTACGAATGTTACAGGCACGAGGCCAGAGACATAGTGAGGCACGCGGTCGGTGCCGAGGAGCAAGATGCTGTTCTCTTTACGGGTCATGGTACCGACGACGCTCTACGGACACTTCTGCGCCATCTTGACCTCCCGAGGAGGCCAACGATCGTCTTCGTCGGCCCCTTCGAGCATCATGCCAATCTGAGACCATGGCGAGAACACGGATCCAAGGTTCGTCATATACACAAGTCTCGAACAAGAAGAACTTGCCACAGATAAATACACTCTTCTCTGTAAATAATATTTCCTCCGCTCTATTTATAAACGCATACACATATACACGCATGAGATTATTGTGCACTCACTTCAACGGTCGACTTGCATTTCTAAGATCTCGACATCGATTCCAACACATATATTGACCTTATCCATATATAACGTGCTCTAGATCGTTGCCAGATTTATGGAAAAAAAAATCATTCCGATTCAAGTTTCAACCTCAAAAATTGGTACTTACGAGTCTCGAAACTAAAAATCGATTGATATTTCATCAGCCAAGATCGTTGTCTAAAATGATTTTAAAGATGGATTCTTGAAAATTTTGCATAAAGTTTCTTTAAAAATATACACAATTATGTGTAAAATTGAAGAAATCTTCATCGTTTAGAAATAAAGATATTTCTTATTGAAAATCGTAATTTTTCAAAATTACCATAAAAGCCCATGTTTGAATTTCAAACAACGAATATCTCGATTATCAGCCGATGCATTTTTTTTTCAAATTTATTATTCATTATAATCTGATAATCCAGAAGATTTATTGAAATATCCATCAAATCATTTTTTCGAAATCATATCTGTAATTTGCGCCCTTTACTTTACGTATGGAAAAACATATGAATATGACTGTATCACGAGAACATCCTTAATTTATGATATCAAAAAAAGTCTTTAATCCTAAATGTTAAGAAAAAAGAATCATTAAATTCCTAAGAAAATTAGCCAAGTTTCAAAATGTTAAGTATCCCAAAGGTCGAAAGAAGCGATCATTATTTTTTTTCAAACCTAATAAAAATTACGCCGGAATATCGTCAATGAAGTGCATGGTAAGAAGAATACGCTTGAGTTGATAACAGAAGCCGAAGAGAAAGAGAGATGAGGGGAGGCCAAAATACTTTTTGTCAATTCTCTAGAGATCGACTTGTACTTGATTCCGAGCCAGATGAACGCCTCGATAGCTTTGGCTTGTTCTCAAAGGTCCGCGTCTCGTTGTGTACCCATCTATGAGATGTTTTCTATTTTGGAAAAGAAGGGGAAGGGGCTACCTATGAAAACAAGTGCCAAAAATCGAACGAGAGCACACGTCAAAGAAACAAACACATCGTTAGAGTCAATCACTCTGAGCTCGTTAAAAAAATTTTCGTTTGCCTAGCGATAACCGAGTTTCTGAATAGACGCGACGAGAATTATAAAAGCATTCGCAAAGATTTGCTTCCATACGTTACACGCTCTGCGCATATCTTTAACGATCCCAGCAGCAGCAGCAGCAATAGCGTTTGTTAACTCTCTGGCTATGAATAGAAAAAACATCGCAGTGTGTCTAAACTCAGACTATATAACGGTTGTCAGAGATATCGCGAGCTCTCTCGCACGCGCAAATAACTTGTGACTTAGCTATTACTCTCTGTGTTGTCCACATAGATAACGATAAGATCGGTTATAATCGTCGTTAACAGACACGACACGGAGATATAAGTTGTCGGCTCTTTGCTTCCAACACCTAGGAATCGCTTCATAATTCTTCGAGAAAATTATTTTTCGGAATCGCCGATACAATGTTCAATGAACACGAGTTTCCAATATGTTTTTTTCTTTTTTTTTTATTAGATAATGAACTTTCGTTTAAATTAATTCAATTTGGGTTAAATTGATTCAGAAATTTTTCGTTACTTTGAATGGCTAAGAATTTCTCGATAGTTTCGAGAAAAAATTATTATTAGAAAGCATGAAATTACTTTTTAAATATAAATAATTCAGTCAAGATTATTTTGATAAAAAATTAACAACGAGTTGATTTTATGTTTTGATTTATTAAATATCAGATAATGATTTATTTTTGGGTTAGGCTATAAACAAAAAAATTGTCCAGGTCAAGCTTATGAGAGATTAAGTCACAATTAATTTGTGTTTAGACTAATCGCAAATTTTTGTTTTCGTTACTTTAAACAGTCAAGAATCATAAAGAGTTGTAATTTAAAATAAAAATTAAAATAAAAAGAAAATTTAGAGTATTGCAAATATCATTAAAATGAATTAATATTATTGAAATTAATTTCCAAATATTTCTACGTAGACAGTTTCGATCGGATCGATAATAAAAATTTTGCATTGTCGCAACATAGTAGAATTCTCGGAGGATCACGACGCCTGCAATTTCATTGTTCGCGATCGAGCGTCATTATTATTTATTTTATGAGCGCGGGTTGCATATCTCGTCATATAGAGTTTGGCTGTCGATCGTGTATGAAACTGGAACGACTCATTGGCCTACGTATGTTTATGCGTTTCCTTTCACTTTTTCTATGCTGCGACCCACCGCGCGTTCTCGCGTACACACGAGACATTAATGTTATTAAAAAAAAAAAAAAATTGTTTCTCTTATGAATGTTCGCAGGTGGTGAGAATTGCCGAGACACGCGATGGTTTCCTGGACCTGAATGATCTCGAGCGTAAACTCGTCGAGGAAAGATCAGCTGATGGCGTCATACAGCCAATGCTCATCGGCTGTTTCAGCGCCGCGAGCTCCATCACCGGTCTCTTGGCCGATGACGTTGCAACGACTTTGCTTCTTCATCAGTATGGAGCAATCAGCGTTTGGGATTACTCATCCGCCGGTAAGATTAATTTCTTTTGTTTTTTCTTCTTCTTGTTTATTTTACAATGTTTGTTTTTACTTTTATTTTTCTTTAAAACTAATAACCCATTGAAAATTCTCGGTATTCTGAAGAAAAATAATGTTCTTATCATTATAATTTTGCCCATTGATTTCGAATGATGTAAATGATGGTTATTCATCGCAAACACTTGTTGCACTTGAACAAATTTCTCTCAACAATTGTAAAACGACAATCGTGTATCTTGTACGACTGCTATAATAATTTCCATTGAAGTAATATTTCAAAAATCTCATATTGTCAAGCGAGGTGGCATAACGACAAAGAAATAACTCTTCCTGTTTATCCGCGTCTTCCATAGAGAACCGTTGATAATTCTTCGAAGCCGATAATAGCTCGGATTTGAATAGTTTCAAGGTCATTGAGACTCGCATTGATTCTCTGCATAATTGTCGGTACGTTGGGTGAGACATTGTAAAAAAAAAAGAATAAGGAAAGAAAGAGAGAGAGAGGGAATCCAATAAAAAGGAAAATAAAAACCGCGTCAGTCCCTGAAAACGCGTGGGCAATGTACAACGTTCTCCGGAAATTATGTTTCAGCGCCTTTCGTACAGATGGACATGAATCCGCACTTGCCCAGCGTGGGCGAGACGGCCGTCCACAAGGACGCAATAATATTTAGCGGTCACAAGTTCATCGGCGGCGCACAATCACCGGGCGTCCTCGTGATGAAGAAATCACTTATACGGGATGATATTGGATTCGAGGACGTGCATCGTTATCTGAGGGACCCAGAGATGAGGGAGGAGGAGAGTGGAACGGCCGGTGTCGTTGAGACGATTCGTTGCGGCTTGGCCGTTCAGCTTAAAGAGAACGTCACGCCCCAGTCGATAATCATTCGCCAGGACAAAATTTGCAGGTTAGATAAACTGCATTCCACTTTTGTATTTTGTCTACGATTCGTATTTTTTGTTTGTTTCTGAAACTTTTTCTAGAATTGTATTTTGTCTTTGAGTGGTCATTTTATCAGCAGATTTAATACAGGATATCCAACTTTTAAGTAAATCGATTTTTTTTTATCAATTATGTCAAATTAAGCAATCTCGATAAGGCTGATAATTAGATTTATCTTATCACATTGCCGCACTCGATTTTATCCGTAAAGTTTTGAAGTATCGGAATGAGTCATCTGAAATGTTCCAGGCAAGTTTTGGCTCACATCCGGACCATTCCCGAACTTATACTCCTGGGCAACACGTCTCAGAACGTCAAAAGACTACCTATCTTCTCGTTTATGGTCCGACATCCCCGCGGCACGTTTCTTCATCACAATTTCGTTTGCGCAATCCTCAATGATGTTTTCGGCATTCAGGCACGCGGAGGATGCGCGTGCGAAGATCGTTATGCTTACAATCTTATGGGTATAGATGAGGAACTTGCTCAATCTTACGAGGAAATTCTTTTGGAGAGGTAATTATTGAAAACATTTTTAAACTAGAAATTATAACTTTTAATTCATCGTCAAAACTTATCACAATAATTATTATTAATCATCAAAATTTACCCCAATCAAATCATTGCCTATAAATTCCTTGAAATGTCGATGGAATCTAAATTGGGCATCAAAGTTAACCATGAGTAGATAATTGATCCTAAATGATTTCTATAGTGACATCAGATGCTCACTTCAACCTAAAAATCGATGACAAATCAATGATAGATAAAACGAACACATTTTGAATCCTCAATTACTTTTATCCTGTCCATTAGTAAACAAAACGGTGGCCGAGACGATTCCAACACTGAAGCGCTACGTCCAGGTTTCGCGAGTTTGTCATTGCCGTATTTCATGTCCGAGACGGAGCTGGCATTCGTCCTGGAGGCTCTGAAGATGGTGGCGACGGAAGGTTGGAAACTGTTGCCTCAGTACGTGCTGAATCCGGAAACAGGTGAATGGCGTCATCACACAAATAGCGTATTCAAAGAACGCAAGTGGTTGGGATCGATAAGATATACGGAAGGAAAGATGATAGCGTCTGAGCGTCGGGTATCGGGAGCTGGTGGGCTTTTTCCCCAAAGTCACAGCGACTGTTTGCAAACGGCGCGTAACATATTCAATAGATCTAGAAAAATGGCTCACAGATATCCACTGAAGATCGAGCGCATTGTGGCCTTTAACGAGAAAAACGAGTCATTGCGCTGGTTCATTCTTCCGGGTGAAGCGCAGGACCTTCTACTCGGTAATTCCCAAAACGTGAAACAAGATCTTCCGTTTGATCCGATGCTACGAAAGCATCAGCTGCACAAGAGCGAGTCTGTAACGCCATCGTCGACAAATCATGCGGTTTCGACTATAAGAAGGCTCAACAGTGATATTCCCCGAACAACAACGAACCCGGTGATCCATCCATCGTCCCCGAGACATCACAGCCTGCCAGCTCTGAGCATGAATTCTATAATCACGTCGAACCTGACACGTGGCGCAGGCAAAAGATCCGAAGACAAGGACTCAGCAGCTCCATCAGTTGTTTTCGAGGGCTCCCACGATGATCAGGAGCCAAATTGTCGTGGTCTTGCTGTTCCCGGATCACCGTTAAGCCTCGCTTCGGCAGCTTCTTCCAGACCTGAATCCCCAATGCCTCCGGTTAAGTTCGCTCTTGGCGAGGCTGTCACCAGCTCCATGATCCTCGGTACGACACCAGCTGGTGCGAGGCTCATGGCTGGCGAACACAGCATGGGATCAACGGGCCCGAAAGTTGGCCGAGCCCGTTGCAACTCCCTTGGAAGCAGCGCGATTGGCAAATCCCCACCGGTCCCAATTCCCCTGAGTCCCCAGACCCTGGCCAGTCTTGGAATCGCCAATTCTTCGGGAAACTCGGCCCGAAGCAATCGCCCCTGCAGCTGCAGCAGCCACGCCGACCTGACCAGTTCTCTAGAGTATGACATCACGACCGAAAGCCCCACAAGAACATCGCCCATGTCGTCCACCACTTCTTCTCCGACTTCTTCATCTTCACCTTCGCCCTACCCTTATTCTTACACTTCCCTCAATTCCAACAATGGTCATCACCATCATCATCATCATCATCATAACCATCAACAGCAGAGCAACCAACATAATCTTCATGGGCAAAATGCAACTACAAACTTAGAGACTGGTGACACAACGCCTCGTTATACAACATCGCGGCTTGGAAGATGCTCGCCTGTTCTCCCTCAAATGAGTCAGAGCACCGAGGACGATCTTCGGGCTTATTTAAAGGAAGTCACCAAGGAACTTGCCACGGAAATCAAATCGGAGATACGCGAGGTTATCTCAAAAGTCGATGATGTATTGTCAGAAAGCAATTCGTCCGAGATTGGCACACCCCAACATCAACCAAGCAGAATATCCTCCACCAGCAGCAACGAAAGACCCGAGGACTCTTTCTCTGCCAGTGAAATCGCTGAGTATCTCATGGAATTCTCTAAGGAAATAACGAGCGAGGTCAAGTCCGAGATCAGGTAAGGATACAGAACGATGTATTATGAAACATAATCTTCTTTATCTCTGGGAAAGTTACCCAAAAAAATGTACTATTAAATTTCAAAGTTGAAAAATATTCCCCATTGCTCCTAAATTAACTTCTTATTTCAAATGAGCGTATTTAAAATTCTTTCGATTAGCCTACAATTGCTATACAGTAAAACATTTAATTGGGTCAACATTTTTTCATCATTTTAATTATTTTGTATTTCATATCATTGAACCTGAATAAAAAATATATGAATGGAAATTAGATTGATGTAACTAAGAACGAGATGTTTCAATTCTGAATTTTCTCTATGGACAGGTGTATGGTGAACGCGGTGGACGGTTTCGGTAGATTTTCACCGGACCTAACAGCAACATGGGGGAATTCGGATAAGTCGTTTAACGGTCGTGGTACCCCGGAGAGAAGGGCGTCAGAGGCGTCGCCATCGTCATCACCTTTGGTACATCAGCACAAGCCAGTCAAGTCCGGTAAATTGAGTGAACTACTGTTAGCGCAACAGGACAGCAAAATGTCGAGCGAGTGTTCGTCGGACGAGACTGTGATATACGTTGTTGGTCCGAGATCATCGCCGAGTGTGGTACCCGATCGGGCAAAGACTTCGGACGAGGATGACGAAGATGCAGATGATCGGCCCGAGAAGAAGACTATCGTTGGGATGACAAAAAGCACGGCGATCAATAAGACCAAGCTGCCAGAAATCTATTCAGCCGTTAATTCGGTCAGTTCTCAGGACAGCGGCATCAACTTATCATTCCACGAGAACGATGTGAGGTCAATTAGCGAGCTCGGGCGTAGCAGCAGCAGCAGCAGTAGCAGCGGGAGCAGCAGTGCCGAATCTTACGGAAACACTTCAAACGGAAGTAAAAAATCAAGAAACGTTTTCGGGTTGGCTAGTGGTGGAAGACGAAACCGGGACGAGAGGTTGCCCAATGATCTTTCGGAAGACGAGGTCATGAGGGAAGAGCCGATCCCATCTTCGGACGATGATGACGACGAAGTGGAGGATCGAGCAGTGGAGAAGATGGGGAAGAAAATTGAATTGGCCGAAAAAGTGGAGGTCTGCGGACCCCAATGGCACAGCCCGCCGAAAAACATCTGGAAAGCGACCGTCGAGGCAATCCACGAATTCGACATGATCAGAGACAAGGACCGCATCCTCATTTGTCTTCCAGCATCGGTTATGGGGGTTGGTCTAGCTGCGGGCAAATATTCCCTTGCCCTACTTCACACCCTTCATCAGTATCGTTTTTATGCGAGATCCAAAGGCATCGACTTCGATATCGGCGCGGTAACTATCGACGCCGGTAGTTCCTACGATCCAATGGTATCCATGAGCTATCTTAAAGCCCTTCAAGTACCTTACTTCTACGAAGAAGCCGAGGAACAAACCGCTCTGATCGAAACCCCCTCGACACCCACAACATCGGACATCGTCGCGTCCGAAGCCGGTGCCGATTTCACCGACAGATCCTGCAATATCTGCGGACGCCTCGGTGTTAATACGAGAAAACGACTTTACGCCGTGGCTAAAAGATACGGTTACAACGTTCTCGCCCTTGGACAACATCTCGATGACCTCGCCGAAGGTTTCTTATCTTCACTATTCTATACTGGCAAACTTAAGACTATGAAGGCTCACTATTACGTCAGAGAATATGATCTCAGAGTCACGAGACCCTTTGTCTACGTACGGGAACGAGCTCTTCGACAATTCATTGGGGAAAAGAAACTCCCGGTTCTTAGGGTCTCCTGTGATGCTTGCGAAAAAATCGCCGCTCAGGTAATTCCTTTTTTCATTTCAATTATTATCAAAATCAACCAAGTTTCTTGAAACATTCTATGATCGTAAATTTCATTCATTTTTATTCTGGTATCTTTTTCTATCCAGTTTGTAAACTTGTAAGAAAGAACTCAAGTAATTCTCAATCGGTAAAAGACGCGTATATCCGAGATTATTGTTCACAAAAACCTCAAACCCAACAACAGTTTAACCATAATTTTTCATTGACAGAAATCCCAGAGGAACCGAGAAATGATAGCCCAGCAAGAGCGTGCGTATCCGCGGTTGTACTGGTCGCTGCGAACGGCATTGAGGCCGCTGATACTGGCCCGAGGGCCGATAACGAACGTGATAAGCAATCAGCAGGCCCATCGTCAGAGGCACAAGCTTAAGTCGAAATTGAATTCGTCTTGCACGACGGCCCCGTTGATCGCGACGTCGCAGGAGCTTGATGATAGTCAAACCGATGAGGAGCCGATAATTTGAGGGTCAATGCCGATTTTCGGCTGACGAAAGGAGATCGCGCGTTAATTAAATCGACACTGTAGCAGGAAGCGCGAGCTCAAAGGCGATTGGTTCCTAACCGGAGATCGCTACGAAATGGCCAATGGTGAGGGCCGATCTTTCGTTTACGGCGGTCAAGTAATCGGAAGATCGTCCACGATCCCGCATCGATGTCCAATCGATGTAAAGAGTCGCCAAATGTACTTACACTCGCGGAACTAACTCGGAGTCGACGGAAAAACGAAACCAAATTGTCTCTCATAATTTGGATGCTGTTGAAATTTAAAACGTTGTTGAAACAACGAAAATGTCCAAAATAGCAACAACAACAACAACAACAACACCAATCCATTGAAGAAATATGGTTTTGTGAAGCTTAATTATCTGTCATAAAGTGTATATCCTGAATGAACTAATTGCCAGGAGTACAAGTGATCAAAATTGAAAATTTACCATGAAATTGTGTTGCCGAATTTTGTTCGAACTGTTCAAACTTCGGGCGCCGTATGGTTTTTTTTTTCGTATTTTCGACGATTTTAACTCGTGAGACAACAACCTGCGACCAACCGAGATTTCACAGCTCCCCGAGATATCTGATTCATTTTTTTTTCTTCTTTTTGTTTTTTGGAATTAAGCCAAGACACGAGAGACGTCGACTGTGTTGATGATCGTCCAAATAGTTACGGCTCGCCTCAAATGTCATTTGATAATTTGTATACACACATTTTTCCGTGTATACATATGAGGCTATTATATACACACATATATATACATGTATAGCTGATTTACGTCAATGTAAAAGCGTTTACACAAGCACTCGTGCGGTTTTCGGTGCAATTGTAGACGCATTTACATGCTCTCTGCTCTCGCATGCGACATTTTTTTTTCCCGCCCTATCTATTCCATATACATATATAATAATATACACACACACATTTATGCCTCGTCAGTCTCGTCGGAAGAATGGACGTGGAAAGCGTCTGACGAAAAAAAAACCAACTAAACTGGTTGAATCGATGTTGGATATAAAAAAAAAAGATAATTATAAAATTAAAACGAAAATTGTATATAACAAATTGACTCTAAAGTACAAATCGCCGACCACGTCCATCCTCCATGTTTTTTTTTCCTTACGTATAAGCTATAAATTAAGGATTAAATTTGACGAATATTCGATTCAACGAAAGAAAATAGTGAATTTATCGAATAATGTTGACAATTTTCTAAGCCGAATGGATTCGATTATGATTTGATTATAATTGAGGTAATTTTTTTTTGGCTTCAGATAAACAAGGAAAACTTTGTCTTTGTTAAATTTAGAAGAGAACATAAAATCCAGATCGAACCCAAAGTTTTCTTGTACGAAAGAACAATAATGGAACCGTTATAGCAACTTATCTCGTCTTATATTTTTCCACTTTTCGGCAGCTCCGAAGTGCCGATTTTCACGATTCGTATAATAAGAATGCGTTTAACAAATATTAAAAATATTCTTCAGTAGTTAAAAAATAAAGTGATAAATCATGTGAATTGTAAAGTTATGACATAATTATCATTATTTAATAAAAACAACAAATATATTGGTCGAATAATATCAACGATTAGATGTAGAGCAATTATAATTTTTTTTTATTTTCGTACAAAAAAACATTGGAGTACTTTTCTTTTGAATTCAATTGTCTAAAGTATAATACAACTTATTCTCCAGTCAGAATAAAGGACAGTGAAAATATTTTCGAAAAATTTCATGCATCGAAAATATTGGCCGGGGAATTTACGTGTAACGATAATAATAACAAATGTCTTACATATAACATTGAAAAAAAAAAAACCTTCTCGCGTACACTTTGTCCATAATCGGCATTGTTGAATGAACCGGTTTTAAATAGAATATCGATAAGTGAATTGAGCTACGCCCAAGCTGACGTGCGATATAAATAAATCGCATGTCTTTGGATGTGTGCGTGTGTATGTTTGCGCGTGTGATCATCATTGAAGTTTATAGAAAAAACGTCGTTTTTTTTGTTGTCTCTTGAACATTAAGGACGCGAGAAAAAATTTAAAAAAAAATATTATAGAGAGCGAGAAGTACTTTCCGTAAGAAAAAATAATTTTGTTGTTGCAGAAAAATATCGGTGATGTGTCCGACCGTCGTTTTGTAGAATAGAGTATGCAATTACGGAAAAAAACACAAACATATACATATATATATATTTAAAAGAAAAAAAAAAGATGTTTTATAAATGATTTTGAAAAATGACTTTTGAAGCTAATCGCTCTGTCTCACTCGACTGAATATACAACGCAGGTCTCGTATAATTATTGCGATTAAACGAAAGGCTCCGTCTGATTGAGAATCCTCGAGATCCTTTTTGTCAATCGAGACTTTGGGACACTTCTCTTTTTTTGTTAACCCTCAAAGTGTCCCGGATGCGTTTCCTGAGAATTAAAAAAATACATATATATATATATCTCGAGACTTCGAGTTCATACTGGATCGTAGATAATTAATCAACTATCGTATTCGACTGCTGTCGTATAAGAAAACCAGAAATTGACGATTCAGACACACACACACACACATATATATATATTTTTTTTCCGAGAGTTAACGAGAATGAATTGTTAAATATTGTAAAGATGTGTAAGTTTATTTATCGCTAATAAAAAAAATTTAAAAAATAATCGTACGTGTGGAGACAATATATTATTGACTATTGCAATTCGAAAACTTCAAGATACTAGTCTGGTTTAGGAATTTCAAAAATCAAATTTTTTTTACATTTCTTAGTCCTTCAGAAATTATCGTTTAAAATATTTTTGAAAAATTCATATCATTAGAGTCACGACAGCGACTCGATGGGACAGATAAATTATACGATTAATGTGCCAAAAAAGGTTTAAACGTGTTTTTATCGAAATTTTTTTCAAATTACCGGCAGTTAATCTCTGCAGATCTACTGAAACGATTTTGATTTATCTTGACTCCTTTTTCTGTGTTGAAATGTTCTGCACACCAATTTACCACAATTTGGCCATAAAATTAAAAAAAAAAACAACAACATTTTAACAATAGGAAAAGTATTTTAAAAAAACGTAATTTTCTCAAAATTATTTTCAAGCCGTCGCCATTTTTTAAAATTGACGATCGATTAATTCTCATAAATTAATGTGTAAGAAATCGCCTTTTTAAAAATGCTTTTTTTATTTTTTTTTCTTCAGATTTGCCAATCCAGAGATTAACTGTCGGTTATGGAACAAGAAGACATTTTTGTGTACTCCACTTTGGCATTACGACTTTAGTTATTTAAAGGATCAAAATAAAGAATATTCATTTTTTTTGGTATTTTCTAACAAAAAAGCTGAGAAAAAAAATCTTAAACATGTGCTTTTTTGGTCTTCTTAATTAGATACATTGAGGAGAAGAGATGGGGAAAAATACGATCGACGAGATTAAAGATAAAATTATTCATATATATTTTTTTATTATTCATGTAATTTTAAAATTTTTGAATCTTTAAAATAGCTTAAAACAGCGCGTACAACTTCGACATAGCGTTGACAATGGAATTTTAATCGAGATGAATTTTTGATTAAAAAGAACATTAGTCATCGACAGAAATTCAATTGTGTTCGAAATAATACGCACAATCGGCAAAATATTTTTCAATAGCATATTGTTGCCATTAAAATAGTAGGAAAAAATCATTTATCAGTTTACCATCTGTAAATCAAGATTGCTCTTGAACGATAATGTCGACAACTATATTATCAATTGTCAGTAAATTTGCTGCTTTTTTTCAATAGTTTGAGCATTTTTCGATCGGTCCCTTTACGATATTTGGTCTGGATTGAAGCATTACTCAAACAAGGCAAAGAAGAGATAAAAGACGATAAATTTACGGTGCAATTTCATGTGTATTACTCGCATTAGAAATTTGAAAGTTTTCTACGTGATCTGCTGACGGTATAAGCACGAATTTTATCGACGCGAGGACTAAGGTGGAAAGAACTTTGTAAAATGGCCGTTTTCGCATCTTTGAGCTGTTGTTTACTATTTAAAACTTTGTTTTTTTTTTCCCCACGTGGTGAACAAATATTCAGAACAAATATATTCGATAGCTCGCGTATATAAGTCTTTTTTCTTCTTTGTTCTCCATTTATATATATCTTTTTTTTTTATACCCGTGTTTGTTCCTTCCGTTTTCCAATAAGTTGGAAAATTTTTTAATTCTCTCTTGCTCTCGATACAGAACATTTTCGTGAATTTTCATGCGTCTATATTATAATCTACGAAATGTGGAGAGGAAATTCATTTTTTTTATTTTAATTATCATTATAATATTTGTTTTTCTTTCATTTACTTATAATTAAAGCGATATTGCGGATATGTCGTTTAGATTTTTATAGTTTCAATGTCACCCGATTAATTATGGAAACATTTGACCTCGAACTTCGATCTGAGTTAATAAATAAAATTAATATTTTTAATTTTCGTTGATGAGGGGAAAAAAAAGAAAATTTTCCATGGAAACAAAAAAAAATTATAAGAGTTACGAATGAAATATATATAATTGAAAATTATATCGAGTATCGAAAAGTTTCCATCGACGAGGGTGCGTCGTGCTGATTGTGTAAAACGCGACAAATTTTTGTCGCGCCGTCATTATATATTTTTCACACAAAATGATAAATATCGTGTTTTTTTTCCCTCCACTTCGATAATAACAATATCATTTGACAATAACAAATATATCATCAACGCGTGTATAAAGAATAAAACTTGAAGATTAGCCATCGACGATCGGTACGCAACAGATCTCGATCGTCGAGGGGCGAATCTCGAATTATATTTTTTCTTCCCGGCGCGATTACGATTACGCGGAAAGAAAAAAAAAACATTGTGTGTATTTTGAAAAAAATTTTTGTTTCTTACCATTCAACGAGAATATCGATCAGAGCTCGTGAGGAATTATTCGTGAGCGAAAAAAAGTATACAATATATAAGTTATACATATACACATATAGATACACTCCGTCGCAAACCCACGCTGAATGCGACACCCACGTCGATATATTATATATATAT
>JABMBV010032851.1:0-15438 GCA_018906735.1 Mesochorus sp. PSUC_FEM 10030011
TTAACAAGTTATATCGTAGTGAATAAAAAAAATGATATATATACATATATATATGTGTGTCTATATGCTCAATTCATTAATGATCATCTTCGAGATCACACAAATTCAAAATAAATAAAAGAAAGCCCGAGGAAGCTTCAAATGGGATTTCCCTCGGTAATTCGTGTGTACACGAAGTTGGCAAAACCGAGAGAGAGAGAGCGAGAGATAGAGTAATAGAAAGATATAGAAACGGGAAGAAACCGAGACGGATAGAGAGATCACGGGAAAAGCCTCTTTGGGGGGTTCGGCCCTAGGGCGGTTGTGCGCCATATAAAGACTATATATATATATATGCCAATGTGTGTAGAGCTCGATGGGGAAACGGACGAGGACTTTTACTACTACTGCTTTTACCTACTGTGCTCTCGGTTTAATAGAATCGAACAGCCGTCGTGGTATATATACAGCACGTAAGGCGATCCCCGACGATCTATCTTGCACTCGTGAACGCGGTCCAATTGAGATTCTTCCCTCCCCTCTTATCTACAATACATATACATCTCCGCGTCTTTCTCCGATCCGGCAAACCCACCGACATTTATAAACAACCCCTGTACACGCTCCGAACTTTTTCTGTGTCGTGCGCGCGCGTTCTCCAACACCCAAAAAACCGTCTACGTATAAAAACGCACGCAAGAATATACACACACACACACACATTATATATAGTACATATAATATTGTTTGCACGTACGTATATGATCGTGTATGTTGGAGGGATGGTTAACGCGTGTTTCACCCCAAAGTGATGGATTTCTTGTACGCATTTTCGACCCGATTCCATTTTCTACGTCTCAATAAATAATGGCGGGGATTCCGTCCTCCATCTCTATGTAAGGTTTCTTTATCCTCTTCAATCCCCTCCCCTTCTTGCCAGAGGAAAGGAGGGACAGGGGGTTGTTTCTATATATCGGCACTTTGGGCTTTTATATATAATAGATATAGGATATAGTGTCGAGGGAGCTTTTTCACTCGTCCGAAATGTTCTCGCGCCCTCCGCGCGGGGGCGCATCGACTCGATGTTTTATTTTTCTCGCAATTGTTTTTACGAAACCATCGGCAATTATCCCAAGCATCGACACAACCGAACGTATATAACAATGGAAAAATATACAAAAAATACACCTTGGGGCGCAATAAAAAAAAAACCCCAAGTGAGCGCAGGAAACGAGTGAAAACAATTTTCAAAATTTGAACCTCTCGCGTGCGAGGTTCTGTATATGCCGGCATGAAAATATCGAGAGAGAGAGAGAGAGAGAGTATACGATATATAACGTTTGTGTGTCTGTAAGAAAAACAAACGAAAAATGTACTCAAAATAAAAGTAGAGTTGCATCGACGCGCGCGGTATTCCAGATTTTTCTTTTTTTGTTTTCTCGAATTCGCATATAACGCAAAAAAATGACCTAAAGGTATATATTATATGAATTCCTCCCGAGACTCACCCGTGAATTTACAAGAATACTTTTACATGCACGGGACATCTCGACTAGCATAAAAACGGTCGCTCAGATCGAAACAATCTTAATACCATGCAAAGCCGTCATAATTCGTCAATTTTCATAAATTTGAAAAAAAAATGTTTCTCTCCCCTCCCCCCACCGTTTGGCCGCCTTATTCCCCCCTCTGAAGCGTAGCAAATAAGAAATTTCAAGAACAAAATTAAAATTTGTCACTGCAAAAAAAAAATGTTATTCCTCCATAATTCATTCGAGAGAACGTATATTTTTGTTGTCCATTGTAAATGCAAATCGTCGAACTGTAAAAGACAAATAAAAGAGGTTTCCACTAAAAAGAAAAAAAATAAAAAAGGAAATTAATAATTCCTTCATAATTCATGCAAAAAGAGATTAAACAGGGAAACGACGAGTTCGAATATCCCAGGATAAGAAACCGCAAATGATGTGGAAAGAGAAAAAAAAGAATTTTTTTCTTAGCATGAAACAACCCATACACATAATTTCTCGATGAATTTCAACCCTCGGGAGAGGCGAGGGCAAAAAATCGAGACGATATTATCGCACGTTCTCGGTTTACCGCGAGTGCTTGTTCGTCGACGACACGACGACGCGCGGCTTTACAGGTGGCATATATAAATATACAGAGCTATTTCTCTCTGTCTCTCTTTTGGCATAAAGTATACACAGGCGTATGTGTATGAAAGCAAACGCATACGTACGACGAAAAATCTCTTTCCACAAAATATACGAGAAAATATCAAGACGCGCGGGTATACGTGTGCGTGTACAAAGAGACACATTTTGCCATAGCGCGATGAGGTATGGGATTGGGAGATATACGAGAGCCGATAGAATAAAAATGGCGGTATTGCCCATTGTTTAAGACGCGATATTGCTCAAGATGAGCCCTTACAGCTTTGAAATATCGATATATGCATCAAGGTGCATGTGTATTCGTATATATAAAACGAGCAAAGGGGAAACTCCTGCCGAAGGGCGTTTCTGGAGGCGGTCGTCTGTCTCCCCCCCACTGGCTGGCGCATAAAATGCGCATAAAGTGGTGGCGATGCCGTGTTATAATGCTGATACTATAGCACGAGCTCGCCTATATGTATATACACGCGCATATTCGTGTGTGCGTTCGCGCGTATACACGCGGCGAAACACGGAGCAAAAAATATAATAATAAGGGAGCGTGGAGGGGCGAGCGATATGTGTGCGCTTCGTTGGTTTATTCGTTGGTGGGGATGATTATGCATTCTCGCGCGTTCTCCGCGACACGACGCGAGACGACCGCGAGGACGGGCCTCTTATATATATCTCGGAGCTCTCGTTTATTTCTCGATGAAAAATAAATCTCGTGACCAAGTTTTCTGTGCGATGCTCTTGTTTTTTTTTTCCTCCTTCTCTTTTTCTCTTGTTGTCCTCCTCGTCGTCGTCGTCGTTGTTGCGGTGAAATCAAACTCTCCTATGCAGAACAAAATGGCCAACTCGCCAATTTTTTTATTTAGCTTTAATTTTTATTTATACGCCTCGCCTTTTACTTCCATTTCTCTCTCTTTTTCTCTCATCTCCACACTGCTTGGTTATTCTTTCTTTTTTTTTGCAGACTTCTCCAGCAGCCCAATTATTTTTCTTGAACGGCGCGCGCTTTCGCGGCGACGGTGGTGCTCCACAGGGTCGAGAGAAAAAAAGTTTAATTACGAGAAATGCCTCCAATAAATACGTATAGATGACCCTTTGGTACATTTGTTCAAAATTGTTTGTTTGTTTTTTTTTTTCAAACATTTACACATTTTTGTGAACATGATTTTTTTTCGATAATTCACGGAAATACGTTTTAATCCGAAAAATGCATTTCTATATACATTTTTCATCGGTTAAAGGAGGTACAGTCTTTCTCTTAAACACATTTTTAACCTCCAATTTTGTTTTCCAAAATTCTGCCAAAAATCGATAATTCTGCATAAAATACATACACAGAATCAAATATCGAATATCGTTGAAACCAATACAAAAAAAAACAACGAACGCTATTGAAAATCGAAGTTACAAAACCGTCGAGAGATTGTGGTCGCGGAAAGGAATTTAACTGGGAATCGCCCGTTTTTCAGCAATGTCGGAGCTTTTACCTATATTTTTCCCTACGCTCCCTCTCTCACTCTCTCTCTTTCTGTGGTATTTTCTCGCTAGTTTGTTTCGGCGGTGTGAGTTGAGGCCGCGCACAACAAACGAGGGTTCATAGAGCCGGCAGCATGGCGGCGTGATGTTGTCGGTGGGTAAATATTAATTAGCCAGCATGTTCATTTCGTTTCTGTAAGTTCATCCAACGCGGCCCCAGCGCTCACTTCTCTCTTTCTATGTATATATATATATAAATCGTTGATTTTCCGGCCGCACACATAGAGAGAGAAAGAGAGAGAGAGAGAAAGAGCACCCCCACCGTCGCACTATAGTTTGCACGTTTCACGTTCGATAACGGTGTGTGCTTGTTTGAGTATGAATGCGACGGCGGGGTCGCACGTCGCTCGTAACGGCGTTAACGCGAATAAACACATTTTCCCGAGTCCAGTCACACCTTCGGGGATTTTGGGAGGCGAGCCGTGTATTTCGGGACCCCCCGACCCACCTCCGCGTGCTTCGGCGTTACTATATACCAGTACGAATAATTAAATACCCCCACCTCCGAGCCAACCGTGCACATACGCGCGCGACTCCATAAATAAACATTGTTTGAATGCGCGGCTATATATATATAGCGATAGCGCCACCATTTTTTTTCTCACCCCTTATGCAGATTCGACTGTCGTCCCTTCCTCGTTTCGACCTATACATCGTACAGGCAATCGCATATACAGTGGTGTGCAAAAGTTTCGGGTCAGCCTATTTTTTTTATACTTCTTGTATATATGATGGTGTAAAAATCATTAACAAAAGTAATTGTAAAATTATTTATGTTTGAAATTTAATGAATCGCGTATACGTTGGTTTTCGATTTTAACGAGGTTTATCCAATTAATCATAATTTTATGTATAAAGCATATAGGTATTATCATATCGGATACAATTTTTTCAAGATAATTTGTAGAAAATGTACATAAATTTATTTGCTTATAAATGTTTAAAAATTTACGTAAATTTCTTTGAACATTGCTTATAAATGTTTAAAAATTTACGTAAATTTCTTTAAACATTGCTTAGAAATGTTTAACAAAATTGGAAAGGTTTTTCTTATCGAGTAATTGAAATTTTTAATTGTTTAAAATTGCATTATTAACGTAAGCTCTTATTGACGAGGTTTTAAAAAATTGAGAATTGTCAGAATAATATATATCTCTACATTGAGATAGTGAATAATCGGGAAATTTCACTAGAAATGAAATAAAAACTCTCTATTTACAATTGTATATCTACTCAATGAAATTTTTTTTTTCATTATTGCCACCAGAGTAAATCTCGCAGTTAATTAAGTCTGTTTCTTATTTTTAGGTACATCCAACCTTAAATAATTAATTATTCAATTTTTTTTTTTTTTATTGTTACCATAAGAATATATCTGAGAGTATTAAAATTGAGAAGAGGAAACCAAAACGTCCTGGACGTGATTAAAAAATTTGTTCAAAAATAGCATACAGTCCGTATTTTCGCGTAGTCATTGATAAAAGTAAATTATTGAATTACAAATTATTCAAGATCACGAATTAATAAAATTCATTGTTTTCAAACACAAGTGATTATATGTTATAATTAAAATAAGCTGGTCCGAAACTTTTGCACGCCACTGTATGTGTGTGTGTGTGTATTTTCGTATATGTGCGAGAAAATTAGCCAATACAGTCCTATTTATCTACACACGCACGTTCATATTCGTGTGTGACGAGAGCAAACGCGTTGACGAGAATACAACGATCACATCGACATATAATAATAGGCGCTAACACGCGCCTTCTCCCCTTCGACCATTCGTTAACGCTGTTTTAACGATCGGCACTCGCCGCGTCAAGCTATAAAAAAGGAAAAAAAAAAAATACAGCGATAGCAGTAGAGGAGCTTCGTGTTTTATGCCAACTGTGTGTATATGCAGAAAAAAAAATCTTGATTCTCGTTAACACTCAATATATTATGCACGCAACACTCGAATACGCTGCTATAATTATTCTCACGAAAATTAACGATATCATCGGTTTTATAAAAACTGTTCGATCGATAAAAAACGATCACGTCGGATGCGTAGACAAGTATACAGGTTCAAAGATTTTTTTCTTCGCTTGTTACTTTGAGGTTAAATTATGATCGCGATGCAGACTATGGACGGTTGACGCATTATCTATTACCTTCTTTTTTATTTTTTTACGATGACGATTTTTTTCAAAATACTAGACATGTTTGAAAGATTTGTTATATATTTACGATATTTTCATGCAATTGAAAAAAAATGAAATTCTTTCATTGGTAAGCCTTCGTGTTTACGATAATATTTTTCGAGACACGGTATCGACACTTGAGTTTTTAGGGTTTTTAAAATTTTCAAATAATCTGAAAAATTTTTGATTGCTCGTTGAAGCGTTGACTTGATAACCCATAGAAGTAGTCAAGCTCAAGAGTTCAAAACCGCCGTCAGTATAAATTGATAAATAATAAAAAAAAAAACGGAATTTGGTTAATTTCGACCGTTATTTCTAAATTTATACATAAAGGGTTAATATTCAAATGGAACATTCGTTTGCAGTTTGACTTGCGTCTTATCGCTGCTATCAACGTTTATTACTAAATTCCAAAATTTCACGATAAATTATTTCAAATACATACTCATTGAAAAATTGTAATATTTCCTTCAAATATGTGGATAACATCGTAAATTTCATGCAGTTTTATTTAAATTAAAGTTATTTTATTCATCGCTTATTTTCGTCATTTCAAAGTACTCTTTAAAACTTATTTTTCTATTTAAATTTATTGATGAGTTGATGAGTATATATGAAATGAAGAATTTTTCCACATTTCGACTCGATTATTTAATTTTTTTTATCGTAATGTCAACTATATCTGGTATTTTAAAAATATCTGAAAGTACAGAATGTAACCACGATCGAATTACGTTGATAAAAAGAAAAACAAAGTAAAATAAAATCGTGTCCACATTTTAAAAAATTTCATTTAAACGCGTTCCTTTTTGTATCTCATCTGCCTTTTGTCTGAAACGCGTCTAGCGGCTTGTTTTCAACGTTTCGCGATTCTCTCGTGGCTTGCGATTGTCACTCAAGTCCGCTGCGATATGAATTAAAGGACGGATGGGTGGGAAATGAAAAAAAAAAAAATAGAGATATACATATACACATATACTATATCGTTTCGTTTGCCGAAGCGAGACGATACAAGTTCGCAAAGTGAGAACGGTATCCCGCGCATATATTATGGAATAAAAGCCCATGCAGTGACGTGGGCTTGGATCGACGGGGCTCCGCGAAGCGTGAGACTGACAAGACCGCGCGCCTCGCTATCTCATTCGTCGTTTGTTCTTGCTAAGCCGGTGCGACATCTCACAGAAACCGCTCTGCCGCGACCGTCTTTTGCCCCGCCGTTCTACATGCGCAATGATGCGCGCGAGCTCAATTTTGTCAATCAAACTTTTTATAACTCGATTTTGTTTCAATTCGAATTACGTTTACCGAAACATTTCACCGAATACGCTTTCATAACATTATGTATAAATACAGACATTTCCCCAAAAATTTCGTCGATTCTTTCAACCCCCTTCATTGTCATTTTTTTCATAAATATTCGTAATTTTTTAAAGATCAATTTTTTAAACCGCAAGTTTTATAGCTCAATTTTGTTTCAACATGAATTAATTTTTTTTTTTCAACATGGCACACAAAATTACAATTATTTGAGAGAGGGGCAGTTTAAGAATTTTTACCGAAAGTCACTCGAAAAGTTATCGTCAATTAATGTAAATAGTATTATCCTTATGTTTTTCCAATTCTTGAAATTTTGATTTTGTATGGTTATAAAATCTCATCATATTTTTCTAAAGTGGTAAAAATTGGAAAACGTCCCAAAAGTAGTGAACTTCTCTTTTTGGATAAATTTTCTCAACGATGATATGAACAAACTTGAGGTATAATAAACAGCTCCATTTTACACAATTTTTCATTGCTGCATTTTTTTTTATACATTCCAACATGGAGGAAATGAATAATATTCTAATACAAATATATCGTTAGACACTGCCAGCGAATAATAATAAAATTAAAACTAAATTCGACCTTAAAGTTTTTTTTTAATTATTGGGTTATTCATTGAATGTTAAAGAAAGAACCAAGATGTTGATTCTCAGAAACACATCGAAGTATATCAGAGGGAATGACAAAAAGGGCAGTTTGGTCGTAAATACCTATGGAGGATCTTTAAATTTGTTCGTCGCGGGATAGCCATTGCGAGATAGTTCAGAGAGATCTTTAACATTGTAAAACGTTTCATACTACCGCGAGCAAGTATACTTGTCGTTTTCCTCGCGTGACCTAACGAACGCAGTTCGTGGTTACGATATACACATTTCTCACCCATTCGAACGTTGCATTTTCCACCCAGAGGTTTCGATCAACGTGTACATGCTCGGTTTCAACGAGCCAACTCTCTAGAGAAAAAGAGAAAGAGAGAGAAAATGGAAGTTACGTGTCGTGAGTGTTTCCTCGTTGAAGGTACAGTCGAACCTGAAGTGTTTATAGTACTGAAACATAAAAAGTGTCGTTTGAAAAGCTATACGTTTCAAGTCCCCAAAGCGTGTCCCGAAAATTTTAATACGCATAATAAAAGGTGAAAAAGAACAAAAGGAAAGTTGAAGGCATAAAAATCCTCATTCATAACCTATATCGGTCTCTCTAAGCGTATATTATACTCAAGCCCCAGCGCTTTTGGAGTTATTGGTCCTGGCGCCAGGAATATGGTCATCAATTTAACGGAAAATTGTGGCTCGATTTCGTATTTTGACGTTTCGAGGATGGGCCCTCGCTCTTCTTCGTTCCAGGGTCACTTCACCGTGACTTATATTCATCGCGGTTGAAAAACGACGATGACGTCTCAACGCCCCTTTTTTTTTACCTTCTCACTCGTCCGGCTCATAATATAACCCGAGTCAGGTATATACATTTTTCGACAAACGTTTTCATATATCCTGTCTACATATATATATATAATAAACCCTCTCAAAATATTATCTCCATCTTGAAGACGAGAAAAAAATATATATAATTTGCTAATTTATCAATTATTCGAGTGGGTTTTCGTGTCATAGAAAATGCTTGAACTCTCTCTCTCTCTCTCTCTCTTTATTATCTCACTGTTAGAATCTCCAGGCAGAATTTTTGAAACGTATGGAACTACTGAAGTATATGTAGGTTCGAAGATATATCGACTCTCGATTCACAATAAAGATAGTTATTGGCAGATATATATCGATAACCTCTTTCAAATTGACTATCGACTGCGAGCATAAAAAGGAAACAAGTATTGCGTATACGGTAACTTTGAGAGTTGAATCGGAAGCGATCACCCGAAGATCCCCGCGTGTCCCGATCCGAGGATTAAGGTCCATGAAACCTCGAGGGGATCGTGGCGATTGTGAAGGGTGGCGCAATGATACGTTTCATAATCCCTGCGCGCACCCATACGCGTATATACGCATATGCACATCATTCTCGCGCGATCTCTTTGACCGCAATTCGACATTCTTATCCGCTCTCTGTATCATCGTAATACGTAATAATCCATTTGAGAGTATCGCGCCATAGTGCGTTAGGAAATTTGTGATTTGAAGGGAAAAAAAAGAATGGTAAGGGGAGAAAAAAAATCATGATTGATGCTGGAGATCGCGTACATTTGTGGAATAACTTTGTGCGACTCATCGCTGGTTTCAAAGTCTGTAAAGGAAAAGCGATTCGTCCCCGCGGTTTATACACACATACAATGAAGAAAGAGAGAGAGAGAGAGAGAGCGAGAGAGAGGGAGAGAGAGAAAGAAAGAACAGTAGCAAAACGATGGGAAAAAGCGAGCGAGGCTGCATTCGGCATACCTTCACGCGCGCACACCACCAAAGGTGTGCGAGAGACGTCTCAATCTTCCCCGACAAGAGTCTCTCTCTCTCTCTCGTATCTCTTAACGCACGTATATTGTACGTGTATCGAGTTCTCGTGCAATGAAAGTATAGATCGTTCACAGATCGAGATCATTCTCGCAATATGTGTATTTTTCACATCTATATATATTTATTCCTCTAGTATATAGTTGCTACACATTAGTAGCTTTTCTATAAAGCGTTCGAGAGATGTATGTTATTTACGAGGCCAGAGCCACACACGATATACGAGATATACACTGGCACATGTGTGCATGTGCGTGTATATGAGTTAATAACTTGGATTAACGAAAAACGTACAAAAAAAAAAATCTTTGATGTAATTGGAACGAGGAGAGAAAACGCGCTTGATTAGAAAACACTTTTTGTTTTCCCACCCCATAAAAACTAATAGAAATACAGAACGAGTAATGAGTGATGTGCTATAGAGGTTTCATTAAAATACATTTATTTTTCGTTCTATGATATCATCGGGTCATTCAACCCACATAGAGCTTGCGCTCATCTCTTCTTACATCTTCAATAAAAGTATTCCACCGCGTGTTCTTTTTTTTCGTTCATTGCACTTTCTTCTTCTATAATTATTTCATTACGAACTGTATTTAATTACACGTATATAAGGATATTGATATTCAACGTTCCAAATAGTTGATTCTTATTTTTACAACGAACACTGTACCTATGCTTGATGATTTTTTTTAGCAGTTAAAAATTATGTTTTTTTTGCCTTTTTCTTAAATATTTAAATATTTTTTATCAGTTTTTTTTTACTATGATATAGAACGCACTTATCTTATTACTTGGAAATTCGTTGTTCGCTTCTTTTTTTTGAATTTTCAAAAAAAAATGTTAATTACATTTTCTCAATACACGTCACTCAGAGCGTACTTTTCTTGACGTCTGAAACTTGTTGGATTTTTGCATTTTAATTGTATATTTTCAAAAAATTCGTATTCCATTTTCAGATACAAAGCGCGATTTTTTTACTGTTGGAAATTCATTTCTTTCTTTCAATTTCAAAAAAAAGTATGGTATTACATTTTTTTCTGTATGTGACACCACGAGCGCGCTTTTTCTGACAGTCGCATGAAAATTCATTTTCTCTTATTTTTCAAAAATTTTCAAAAAAAAAAACCTGTATTATATTTTTCAATACTATGTACATAGCACGCTGGTACTAGCAAACGTGCTCTCTGGTCCTCGGTATTATGTGTGTGTTAGTACTCACCCGCGATCGATCGCTCTCCAACCTCTCACTCTTTCCTCTCTCTCTCTCTCTCTTTCTCTCTCTCTCTCTCTCTCTCACTCTCTCTGCCTTTCTTCGCCATCAAACGCGAGGTTTTACGTGCTCGCGAGTTCTCGCTATTGCGCGCGGTTGTTCGTGAATTCACGAGACACGAGCTCTGCCGTTGACGGGAGCCTCGACGAACGTCCTGTGGGCATATTGCAAACACACACACACACACACACGTATTAAACAGTGTGTTATAGGTACGAAGTACGTTCTCGTTAACATTTCGATCGCTTCCTCTCGCAGCGCACGGCCTCTCAGAGGGATAAGGTTTGCCAGACAGTGAGCGAGAGTTCTAGGACCTCCTGGGCTATTTCTAATACATACAATGTTCACACACACACATTTATATATAAGTATATACAAGATTAAACCCATGTATATAGTATAAATAGTTATATATGTGTGTGTCTGTGTGTATGTGTGTATAATCATGTTTAAAGGGTCTCGTTTTAACAACTGCTTCTTCACCCGACTACTCCCATTAGGCAGGATCATTATGCTTCGGCCATATTTCCATAACGACTCTTGCGTTCGAGAACGGAAGATGTTGATATCGCTTAGCATCTTTGTGTTTGTCTATGTGTGTGTTCTTGACACTGCTAGCATATACGAAATGGCGTAACCAACACAATTTTAGACGTCGAATGATGTAGTTTAGCGCCTCATGTTTCAGTCAGTCGATTTATCCCCATAAACCCCATCTAATATCACCACCGGTCTGCGGCGGGCACTAACCCGCGCATGAATACCGGGACAACTCTCTTTTTCTCTCTCTCTTTCTCTCTTTCTCTCTCTCTCTCTCTCTCTGTTTCGCGTGTCCGACTCATCCTCGCGTTGCTCTGGACCTCTCGCAGGGTTGCCACAGACGTGATCCTTCTCTGTCTTACTCTCCTCATCCGAGGGTCCAGCAAAGTCACCTCGCCGTGGGTGGCGTCCGAGCAACGACCACTTACTAATGCATATACAAACGTGGGAACAAAACAAAAAGAGCCACGAGCCCTCTGATACGCTGCCACGATGTCCTTAATAAATGACGACCATGGATCAATGGGACGTCGTCGGCCATTACGGAATTTTTATTTAAGCTCGGTAATTGTAGGCTTGCCCGCGCGTGTTTTCTTTCAAGTTTTCTCTAAGGTGGTCGTGCAACTATCGCTGCTGTTAAACGTGATTTTTTAATTGGAAATATAATATTTTATATATACATTTGAGGGAATTGTTTAAATCTTTGAAGCATAACATTTTTCCTTACGTGCGATCAACGCAAAACTTTGTACTCGAGAATTTTTGGGGTCACTGATTATAAATCTACGCTCAAAATTTAAAAATTCAAGGAGGTGGATCCAATATCCCTCACCATAAATGCAAAACAAAAATCAATTATCTTTTTTTCTTTTTAATTTATGAAAAAAAAAACAAGCTCGAAGCAAACTTATTCAAAAGTAGTATTTTCGTTTTGAAAACCGCAAACCGAGACAAAGTTGTACGCGATGAATTGCTCCGGTACGAAAATATATTGGAAAATCCATAGAACCCTATCGATTTCGTTTCTGCGGCAAACATGAAAGGGATCTTTCACCATAGGCTTATCCTCGCACACACACACACGCACACACACACACATATACATATAGACAACAATATTGGGGTCTTCCACTTTGCACCAGTATAGCGGAGTACGGTAGAGGATTCTCGTGTACCACAAAGATAGATCTTATTTATGCTTGTTCTCCGGGAGCGAGAGCGGGACGATTAAATCGCTTTTATAACAGTATCTACACACACACACACACATACATGTGAGCACATGGTTAAAACGGCGATATCGTTCTAGCTATATAATGCCGCAGGATCGTAACACGCGCGTGCGTTTTTCCTGGTCCTTTCGAGCATTTGAGAAAAAAAAAGAAAAAGAAAAGGAAGATAAAAAAGAGAAGGAGAAGAACTTATAAGAGGATCGTCCTTGGTCACCTGCGCTCGCGGTAGCGCCCAAGAAACACCGTTTAAATACCTTTCTCGTCTTATCTCTGTATGTATAAAGAAGCGAGAGTCTTTGGCTACTATTATATATAATACGAGGCGGTTCCTCTCTTGTTCCGCGCTATCGGAAATAATGTTCAACTCTCGCGTATACCTCCGCCATCGCGAGGTAATAGAGGTTATGTATCGGATGTACATTTTGTTATGCCGTTTGTGAAAAAAAATAATTTTTTTCAGAAATAAGTTCGTATAATAGTTTAAAATTCACATACAAAAAGTAATTTATTCAATTTGATAAAAATAAATACTTACTTGTTGTTATTTCGTCTACATCTTTTTTACAACAAAATATCTCTATTTTAAGACCCTGAACAACATTTTTACCGAAAATAAAAATTAAATTCCAAACGATATTACTTCAAAGTGGAGCATTTTACGATATTAACGAATTTTCGAAAAGTCTTACGAATATTTGGCATCGAATGATTATTCACTGTGAAGTTATATATATTAAATTAAATATGACTTTCATGAGATTGAAATGTTTAAATGAGATTAAGTGCTGGATCAACAACATTTATTTATTTGTTTGTGTGGTCTGTTTTATATAATATATATGCTACTGTAAAATGAGGTAGCTATATATAGTGAAGCAGAAGCTAAGGATTTCTTCGCCTCGTCAGAGGTCTCCTTGATTCGATTCGCTTCAATTCTAGCTCTTTCACGATCTAAATTTCTCTCTCCTCCTCTCTCTCTCTCTCTCTCTATCTCTTTCTCGTTCGCTCTCGCTCTCTCCGCAAGATGTTTCGACGAGATACGCGCGATTCCAAAACTTGGTAGTGGCTCGCTTCTTGGTCCAGGACGAATCAATTCAGACGGAAGGAATTCACGAAGGTTGAGGGATCCCTCGTTTAGGACCACGACGGGGGATTTTGACGAGACTTTCATCCTCTCCTCGCCTTCCTCTGGTCTGCTGTCGTGGCGCACGTATATGTATATATATACCTATGTATAGGACACGTGTGCATATATACCTGTTCGGAGTCCAAGGAGATGTTCCCTCTTACTGCGTTCATCGGACTGAAGGAGACAAAGATCGAAGGGTTTTGGTGCTTTGAAACAAAGGCTTCGTTATACTGCGCTCACAGCGTCTAAGTTTTCGTGAAAGACGTATAGTATGTATATCTTAGAAAAAAATATATTTTGGACGAAAGTTAACCGATATTGATACTTGATTTATTGTATTGATTTAAATTAATTATAGGATCGCGTCGATTGAATAAAATTTTTGTTTCATTTTATTATTTTTCTTTAAGAAATAAAGTGTCTCTCGGTATGTTAAAAATCGTTCGATAAGTTTTTTTTGTTTCAATAGTTTTTGTTCCCGCGATTATTAAATTTAAAAGATAAAAATTGTTGGTTCATATATAATCACGCAAGAATCGCTTATTTTAAACTTCACGGGCCAAAGATGAGATACATTTTTCTTCAACGTGAACGAGAAAATTTATCAAAGTGGTGGAAAACTTGTTTGAAAATGATCTCGATGTTATATACGTGCGAGGTCTCTCATCTAAATCACAAATCTTCCTCACCTCTATATCGACACACCTTCGGCTATACGGCGCAGTGTACGATAGTGCCGTATAGAGAAGAAGAAGAAGAAGAAGAAGCTCGTGGTGAGGAGAATGAGGTTCGAACGAGATCGCCTCGTCGGATGTTAATAAGCATGGAGGCAATAAACGTGCTTGAAACTTGGTCGATCTTGGTCGCGGTCTCGCTCGACGAGAATGGACGATATACATAACCATCTCACCAGGATTTATATATATATATGTGTGTATTTGTGTTAGTGTGATGAGCCATCAGCTTTTTCACGGCGCGCTTCTCGCGTGAATGTCTTGGTGCGACCATCATTTTTTCCCGGTCGCGCACCGGACCCCCCGCGACATGGCGCCACGGTGCTCCGCCTTTCCTTCTCTCCCTCCCTCTCTCTCTCTCTCTCTCTCTCTCTCTCTCTCTCTCATCTCATCTCATCTCATTTCAGACTCTCACGAATTCTCGCTTTCTCTCCCAATCGCGATAGTGACCATGGCCCTGGGATTTTGTTCCCTCGATAGATTCGCGCACGCGCACGTATCAACGACGAACCATCGTCACTCGTTCGATATCGTTAAAATTTTCAATAATATTATGGAACGTATACAATTATTTTAGTGATTGTCTAAAGAGTTGTTCTTAGAATTTTTACACAATTTTTTTACAATGTACAACTTGAAAAAAACAATTAAATCCATTTTTTTTAAGGCGGTTCTGGATGGTTTTCTACAAAATAAAGCCATGTTATTATAATTTTTTTATTATATTCTACATGTGTTTAAACATTATCCTGCAAAATTTCAATTAAATTCATCGCGTATTTAAAAAGTTATACATTTTTTAAGACTACGATTTTCTATGCGTATTCTCATGAGAGAAAAAAATATGGAAAAAAACATATTAAAAATGTACAGATGAAATTAATT
>JABMBV010032962.1:0-15425 GCA_018906735.1 Mesochorus sp. PSUC_FEM 10030011
ATAAATAAATAAATAAATAACACAATTTTTGTGTTCATATAAACAAATAAAATTTCAAGAAATATTTTATAAAATCTGATGCTTCAATAAGAGGGAATGACTCGCATTACGTTTATTGTTTCGTAATATCGCTTGTGCGCCCCTCGGTGTTCAGGTCACCAATAAAAGACACCCCATTGGAAGGGGAGGCATTAATCCGCGTTTCCCCTCGCAGAATGGTCCTCACCTTCCTTGCTTCCTTCCTTCCTTACTTCCTCGCAAACTTCCACCTATGCCTTCCATCCGCACGAAGCGAGAAAGAAAGAGGGAGAGGGGCCAAAGCAAAGGATCACCTGGCGATGGTTCCCACGTTTCTGCGATTCGCGTTGCCTTCACCCTTTGGCTTCTTCCATCTCCTCTCGAGGATATGTGGTACGCTGTATGATGGCACACATAATGTTGGCCTCACGCATGTAGAAAAGAAGAAGAAAGAGAAAGAAAAAAAAGAGGGAAAAAACGTATACAAGAAACGAAAACGAGCCATCCTCGTGCATCTATTATGACCTGACCGCTGGCTGGTTGAAGTGCGCGTGGCTGACACGAGCAAAGGGACGTGCGGGATTCTCAAAATTTTTATTGGTAAGCAGAGGAAACGGGATAGAGGAAGAGAGAGAAAGAGAGAGAGAGAGAGGGAGAGAGAGAGCGGGTACGACTGTATGAAGGCGATGGGTTTTATATAAGGTTTTTTCTCTTCTTTCTTATACTCGCGCTTTTGCCCCTCGGCCTGTGTCCAGGTATTTACATAGAAAGGCTGAAACTTCGTCGCCATCATCGCGCCGCTGACGACGAGTTCGATTCCTGTAACTGTTTCACTGTGCGTCCCGAGACTAGCGAGGAGGAGGATCGAGGCAAACCGGGATCGTGGGAGGTTTTAGGACGACTGAAAAGCAGCGCGATGTCTGTGGGAATGTTTTAGGATCTTGGACTTATATGCGGGTGTCCTTCGAGAAAAGAATTAAATTATACGCGCGGCCCCTCCTTTTTCAATCCTCTCGTCTTTGCCTCTGAGTTACCTCGAACGCGCTGCTAAACTATAAATTTTAGGGTTTTTAACGATCTCTTTCATTTACTTTTTTTTTGCCGCTCTCAAGTGCGATCGGCACGAGCGGATTCTTTTTTTGAACTTAACTCTTCGGGTCATTAAAGATTTTTTTTTCAAGTATTTATTGACGTTATATTCGTCGAAAAAATGCAGTACTGGCCATAGTCAAAGCAGAATAAGGCTCAAAATAACTTCGAATTGAATTGAAGAAAAATATTAAACGCAATTGAATTTTTGCATAAACTTTTGTACTAATACCATTATGTACACACCACATTATATCATCTGAATAAATTCAACATAACTCAAAATGATCGATCTGGTGCGATGCGGTCCCGGCTCCAGGAGGGCAATGTGAGAGGAGCTGTCCGCAGCTTCGTAAAATCATTCGGCGGCAGATCTTTTGGGAAACACGATATGTTTAGTCTCCGTCAGCCGAATACGGACCCCTGTCGTTCGTTCGGTCGTGAGATCAAATCCTGGCTAAAACCTATACCCGTTTAGTTGTTTTAACCGCCTGCAAACGACCGTTTAAAACTTCTTGTTGAGAAAAAGAAAAAACATACAGCCGTCGATTTTATTTTCTAATTGCTTTCGGAATTGTCATTCACGATCGAATCCTAAAGTATTCTCGCACAGATGCAGAGGTATTTATGTATTGAACACGTTTTTCATTAAATACATCAACATCATCGAGAAAAAAGGATTAAAAAAAGTAAATCTTGATTCCATTTTCGATGAGAAAGGAACGAACACACTGCCATTTTTCATTGATATATTGTGTAATTGTGTAATAAACACGATTTTCAAACAGAGATCAGATTCATTTTTTTTAGTTATCTCAATTCCTCTGCACGTGACCACATCCCCGTTTTCATACCTCTAAATGTTACGGTATCTTCTTGCCGACCCCGAATATAAACGATTTGGGACGGTCGCGTGTGCGCACCCCAAATAATAATTTCTAGCATTGATCCAGAGCATCTTACCTCACGGTCTTAATAGCTTGAAGTAATTTAAAAAAAATTGTTGAAGGTATAGCGCGATAAAAAACCGAGTCTTATTTCACGAATAGCCCGAATTTGGGTATAAATTTTCGCGTATATATAGGGGTTCGCAAAAGCGGCACGAACACAAAGGGCATGCAGGATCTTGATGTACAAGGTAGCGATGTATGGGTGTTGGTTCCACGTGAGCATATCCAGTTCTGTGTGGGGTCCTTGAGGCCTTCACTAGGCTCTAAAACTCAGTCGCCAGAGCGTTGCGTGGCGGTGATTTTTGCTGAGGTCGCAACAGGAGCCACGTAACTGGAACGAAACAGGAGCAACACACGAGATATTTCAGTGCCAGCATCAGCAGGTTGTTTGGAATGAGCCGCGCGCAGGACCTCAGATGCTACATAACGGAGTGTCCCGAAGCCTTCGAGACCGATCGTACAGCCACCTTGCGTCGTCGTCGGTCCGCGTGGAGCAGAGCCCTAGCTCTATGTGCTTTCGATGTAGAGCCCAGAAGCAGAGGCCCCAGCCTGTGGTGAGAACACTCGGCGCTACACGTTCCCACCATCGTCTCGGCTATCTTCGGATGACTCTTCGGCTGTGCTCGGCTCTTTGGGAAGAGAGGACTCGGCTCCCGATATCGGGCGCCAACCCGAAAGGGGGTCCCTGCTTGTGCACCAAGTCCCCAGTGGGTCTCTCGGGTTCTTTCTCCCACTCCTGGTCAGAATATATACACACACACATACACTGAGCTCGGGGCCCGCAAGGAACCTGAGTATGCGTGTTGGATATAAGGTTCAGAGGTCCTTTCTTCGAGTTTCTCGAGTGACCAACAAAAGTATCCACAAATTGGTATATGCATTGGATTAACACAATGGTCCCATTTTCAATGAAACAAGGATCATGTAGCGCGTTTCTTTTTTGTATGGTTTTGCAGTTGTGGTCATTGGAAAATTGGTAAGGTATCGACGTACGCGACAACTATTGGTATTCCTCCTTTGTCCTCCAGCTCATTCTCGCCACCAGCCGGATAAGAACTCAGCTGTTCATTTTATCGTCCCACTTTCCCATGCCAATAAACATCGGCAGTTTAGCATAAGAACTAACAAATTCTTCACAAAATGTATATTGTCGTAGATAATAGGGGGAAAAAAAGAAATATTCCCAGGACATATAAGCTGCGCGTCAAAGACTATGCGAAAAATACAGTTGGATCAGCTGTTACGACTGTGATCGTCATATACGCACAGGATTTAAAAGAGGTGGGGGGTAACGGACAATGGGCCTTGTACATCTTGCAGCTCACATTCAGTATAGGCTCCCTCGTTCTCTTATACCAGGGGCCGAAGAAGCAGCACAAGGGGGTCTTCGCAAGGACTCTTGAAGAAAGAAAAAAGAAACAGATATCGTGTGGCACGCGCCAGACGTCACCTGCCTCTAGTCGATTTATTGATTTCCTAGGGGTGGTAGCTGATGATATTCTTCTTTTCGCGCGAAATACATGTTACTACATCTCAAGGACAGTGACAATAGTTACATAATAAAAAAAAAAAGCCTGAATGTATGGTTTCCTTATAAAAATAAAAATAAGTTAGGTTGAACAAAAAAGATTTTAAATTTGTTTTTTATCCAGCACCCTTTCAATTTTTTCGTCTAATTCGATGTCGTGATAAATCCTCCAAAATGATTATTTTTACGTAATCCCGATTTCCGCCAGTGTGGGACCGTTCGTCAATAGCCAGCGGCGGCCAATTATTTTGCAAAACTATATGGCGAGCAGTTCTGCGAACATACGAGCATGGATCGATTTCGCATCCGGTCTTTGGCTCCAAGTTCCGGTCTCTCATGTACCCTAAAGAATGCCTTGAGGCAAATCTTTCAACGAAACATATGTGTGTGTGTATTTTTGTATGTATATAAAAAGAAGTTCCCCTAACTTCTCACCGTTTCGATTATGAGCAGGAGCAACGTGTGTTAAAGGGACCGCAACCGTGTACGTGTACAAGGAGTGTGGAAGGACAATGCATTTGCTCGCTCGATGCTTTTCTTGCAGACATCTCGTCTGACTGGAAGAGAAGAGGGGAGATCTGGCACGCGACCAACGTCACCTGCCCTGCAGTAGGGCGTATGAGGGGCCCCGTACACACAGCCATATATGGCCGAGAAACACACGAGGGAATCCTCGATGTCTTACATCGATTTTCTTTTCCTCGGTATTCATGCAGCTGCACCCCATCTCGTCACGGTACGCGCGCTGCTTATCGGACCGAGTCGTCTTCAAGTCATTATATAGTAACCCTGGTAAAAGTAGACATATGGTAAGAACGTTGAGATTCTTACCTTTGCTTGACATTAATTTACCTCGTTCAACTCTTTACACGCTCGACGTGAGAAAAATGCGCGGAAGCATCAATTGGCATTTGATTATAAAGTTAGGTCTCACGAATAAAGAAAGACACGGTATAATACTTCTAAAACGTTGCATCTCATGATTTAAAAATCGAGATTCAGTTTTTCACCATCATGAACTCAATCATCTTTGATTTTTTTCTTGATAATAAAAAAAATCACATAAATGCTCGAGGAATACCAGGTATATGCACGCGGATTCCCAAAAGTTCAAGACGCGTGCCGGTTTCCCATGTGTGGTGGGGGGGTCCCCCATCTCGCATGCGTCTGGCGCAATTCCACGTCATTCTTCTCGAGCTATCTCACCCTTCGGAGACCGTAAGTTCTTTTAGCTGTGCTGTGTGTATCCGCCACGAGGATCTCATAGTCGTAGGGTAGACCCTACGTGTATAATCTTTGCACCCTCCTGTATTTGCCCCCAAGAATGCTATAAGATTCGGGACCTCACATGGATTCCGACATCATTCCAGGTGACGTGTGCCTCGGCTGACGTCACGAGCATGTGCAGTGAAATTCCCGCGAAGGGGACCGAGGATTGGCGGGAACCACGTGTGTGACGTAAGAGGGCCTTCGATATCGCTCCCCCCTGGTCTTGTTGGTCGCTTTTTCTTATTGGTGCACACGCGAATACGTCCGGACACTGCCAGGAAATATTAAAGGTAATGATTTCTTTGGTCCTTACTCTCGTGGCCCTCTCCCTCCACCTTTGATTCATAATTTTCGCTTACATAGACCAAGGGCCCAAAACGTTGAAAGAGAGCCGTGAGACTCTCACGACGATAGAAACAAGCGCAGATGCAAAGTTTTTATTGTATGCCCCGATATACTAGAAGATCTCACGATCGCGTGCACATCCAGAAACATCTGAGCTTTTTATTGTTTGCGAACTATACAGCAGGCCCCGAAATCAATGATCGAGGGGTTGTTTTTGAGGGACATTTTCTGGCACGTGTGAAGTTCGATCAATTTTTTTTTTAGTTTTTATTGTCCAGAGGTGAAAGACTTGAAAGTTTTGATTCGGAAAATCCTCAATCACGTGGACACCGGCTCCAAAGAAGATCTTCAAGAAGTCCGCTGCTCGTGTGCGGTCACTTCTTTATGTATTTGTCCCTCCACTCTTCTAACATACCGATGCACGTATATCAGACCCTTCCTCGTAGTCCGCTGACTTTCGAGATTAAGTCAATGTTCCATCACTACAGATAGGCTGGACGAAACAACAGCTGCGAAGTTTGATAATTTATTGTTACGTGTAAAGCTTAGATAAACTCGTGGTCGAACAACCATTTTACATTGGATACTTAAGTAGAACATGAATTTACATCACAAGAAGATTCCTCCAAATTTAATAAAGTTATCAAATCATCTTGCCGTAATTCAAGCAACCACATACTTTCAAGACTTGCCTTGTGTGTTGATCGAGAGAATTCCATTAACTTTTTAATCGTACCTTTTTTTCCTGATGTTAAAATAAAAAAAAAGTTTCATTAGTTACGAAAAAGTTTGTAAAAACAACAATCATAAGGATAACATAACTGTACACATTTTAAATAATTCGACCATCATTGAAAAAATGATTCTCACCTTGAAATTTCAACAGGACGAATGCACCAACGCGCTTCGGTCTGTTAATTAAAATTAAATTACACTTCAGCAGCGTCGTATCATCGTGCGGTGGCGAAGGGTCACTCGAGCATGAGAACTACAAACGCATAGCTATGGTTAGCCGATACATCAACCCAGGTGGCTATGGGTCGAGGTACTAGCGTGCGACATGTGTCTGATTGCACTGTTATACATTTGTGGGAACGCTCTCTAACCGATAACGTATATATGCTCATATAACTACACATATTTATGCTCTGAGGCTTCGTATCCGTCAATCATGGGGTCAAACACTCTTATTATCCCTGCAAAGTGACTCGAAAACTTTTGCGGTCCTCGTCAACGGTCTTGCAGAACATCGTTGTAACAACCACAACGATTCAGGAAATCCGTAACAATCCTTAAATACAATCCAGCATATAAATGGCAAACCCTTATTCTTATTACATGAGCAACCGTTTTTACCGGTACACATAAATTTTCAGGATCCAGTGGAAGATCCGTAATCCACTAATTTATTATTTCTGGTATCCACTAAATACTGAAGGATTAAGATCAGCTGATAATTATCATTTAGGGTTTAATGATACCGGACTATATTCAAGGATCTTACAATTGAATATCTTCCATGAAATATTTAAATTAAAAAAATGGAACTTTTTAGAGAATAAGTTTTATATTGACAAGATATGAGAAGTAGCGAAATAAGTACACATCTAGTAAAACAGGATGTTCAACGTCATAATATGTACCCCGACTGACGTCGCATTATTATATATAAAAGTAAAAATATATACTAGTGCGCATTTTTCTGTATTGTCGCATGTTGGACCACCGTGAGAAATAGCGATGAGTTATCAGCATAATTCCCATGGATGCTTCAACACCTGGCAGAGCGAGAGTGTACCCCCGAGGCTTGAAAAGTTTTGTCCGTACGGAAGGTACGCAACACGTCTTGTACGCTCACGGGAGATGCTACCCGAAGCTGGACAATACTTTTGCCTTAATGACGTCCGGTGTATAGCACTGACACATATGGTGACTCCCTTCGCTCATTTTGACAGATGCCTTTTCAAATAATTCTATATTAAATTTATATTACTTTTGATTTTACTATGAAATTAATAATGGTTTTAATACGCTATTGTTTTTTTTTTTTTCATAACACATCGATACTACGTGATCATGTGTCCATGAAGTATCTTGAATTTCAAATTCGCTTTACATACGACCAAGTAAAAAAATCAAACATAAAATGTTCAGTATAATTATTTCATATATACCACAAATAGTTATTAATAGCATAATATTTTGAATACTTGGTCATGAGAAAACTATCGATTTCAGAATCAACATTTCATCGATTTTATAGAAGAATTCTTCTTATTTTTGACTTTAGATAATGCTTGTTTTTTAGGGCATCAAACAATCCAATTTGAGATAAGTTACCGATAATTTTGTTACGGTATAGTCTCCAGAGAAATACTTCAAGTTTGGCATTCGATATTATGCTTCTCAGATTGTGATAATTTTGAGAATACAATGACTGATAAACTCCAAAAGTGGTTAACTGCTAGAGGTAACAGTAGATCCCAACATTATCCACAACACATCAGTCTTACCATGATCGTTTGTTGGTAACATAGCAACAATTTAGGAAAATCCATCTGTATCATATAATGTTTAATATATCGACTATCGGTAAAAAAAAGTCGATAAAAAAATTTCAAAGTTTGAAAGAAAAAAGAAAAAATCATGAACAAAAAAATTATTCTATATATGAAGTTAAATGGCGAAAAAAATCGATAAACGATAGTGAGAATCGATTTTGAAGAAAAGTAAAATGATAAAAATTGTAAAATCTGTTAAATAACATATTCATGATTGTCGTTATATTTCTTCAATCAATATTGTACTATATTCAGAAACGATATAAAAAAATACAAAAAAAAACATGTTTATTGTTGCTTGTGACAGTTCCTTACAGTATAGGAAATAATCAATTAGTTAGATTAATCCTCAGCGTATCGTCACACTTGGCAAGAGCGATAGCAACGGCAGGATATTCGGATGTATGCATGTAATGTAAATGAGGTAGACGCATATGTACTAGAAAATGGACTTGGTATAGGCATAACGAACTCCTGGGTAACGCGGGCCGTTCAATCGCAAGTCCAGTTCAGGCCCATATGTATGTGTGTGCGTCCATGGACGCACCCATAAAACCGGAAGTCGATTTTACAACAATCGGAATCGGAAGTGATTCCACTACGCGGGACGATGCTCGAGAACCGTGCTGATGCATTGTCACGAGATCGGTGTTCACATATATACAGTGGACGTAACAACCGAACGAGTAACTTTTGTCCCTCGAGGTTTGACGAGACTATAATCACGAGAGGACAGTAGTTTTCCCCATATTTCACAGTTCTAAAGTAAATGTATTTGTGGGTATTGGTGGACATTGTAGTGTGGAAAGAACTTCGGTATTGCTCCACAAAATACAAATGATTCAGTATACATCGTGTTCCCGTTAGCGCGAGTTTGTTACATTTTTTTTTTAACTCTTATCTCGGATTTTGAGCTTTCAGCATTTTGAAAATTTTATTGAATTGATGGGTCTCCTTTATACCTTTTGTCTTGGTTCCGAATTGTTCCACGAGTTCGCATATGCTGTGTACTGCGTCACAGCTTTTTCATTCTGGTCTTTTTTTTGTTTTATTTCCCATGTGCTAACAGTTATCTGCGTGTCATTCGGTAAATTCAGTTGTGCACAGGATTGTAACCATTTGTTTTCGATTCATAAAGGTGAGTACTCGTCCTTTAATCGACATTTAAATTAGATTATGAAATTTTCATGGCATTTCATCGCGTTGACCTTCCCATAAGCACACGCTGGATATATTTAACTTAACTGTGGATTATTCGACGACGATGACCTCGTCACTTTTGCACGTATGTCCTTGTGACAGGAACACGCATTCGCGGAATTTCCACGAAAGGAATGTACCAATGTAGATTCCGTGGGAATTCCAGCTCATCTCTCATTCCAAAGGTCTCTGTGGTAATCAAATCCTTGCTAATATCAAGCCAGACATAAAAAATGAATAATAAAAAAAATGTGACGTTACTGTTTAACCTTGGTGTGCCTGGAAAATGTGCAAAATATTGGAATAAAAGGTTTTGTTAACAGACAAGGTCGATTTTTTCACGTTGTAGAGTTAAAAAAAAACGCTGTAAAAAGGATTTATAAAATAGAAGAGGTGAAATCTTTTGCCCGCAGGGCTCTGGCCTATCTGGCAGACCGCTTTCTCAATAGCGATGAGACTATTTAAAATAAGACAAAAAAAAATGGAGGATGAGTCGCGAAGAATGAGGAAATCCGGTATGCTCTAATCCCCCGGTTAAATTAATCTTCTGTTCGCTGGTAGAAATTTACCAGTGTTCCAGAATAAGGGAAAGGGAAAGAAATAGAGAAATTGGGAAGAGGGAAACTGGCGTGGTTGAACAAATGAAAAAAATTAAGAGTATAAAAAAAAAGTACCATTAGTGTAGAGCGATTATATGGTGGGATTACCGGTCACCGAAGTGACCTTCCGGAACAAGAGTGTGGTAGATGAAATTGAGGCAAATTGGATATGAGAAGCCAGAGAGAAAAGAGAAAAAGAAAGGAAAGCTTCAACTATGTAATGGCAAAAAAATTTGATTCACGACTATGGTGTAGCCATTTTCACGACTTCGCATGTTATCGAGCACCTGAATTTGCATGAACAAAATAATTATGACTATCAATAAAAGAATGAGACGAAGAAGCTCCATTGGAAGATTCCATTGATGTTACTATAATTATATTGAATCAATTAATTTATTTTTATTTCATGAAACTAATTATGATTAAAAATAAATAAATTATTCTGAATCTTTTATCATTAAATTACTTTTTCTGTATGGGAAATAAAAAATAAATTAATCCATAAGAAGCATTGATTGTTTAAAAATGGTTGTGAAAAATTACTCGTTTCTCAATAAATCCATCGTACGAAATATTGGATTTATTTTATCAAGCTCCGTAACAACGATTTCTTGTTATTACTTCAATTAATCAGAATAGATTTGATTGCTGCGTCTGTGGCTCAGGGCCAACGAATTCACATGCCTATGTATATTTATGTATATACACTTTTTTTCAACATATCGATATGGCTCATGGACGAACTGTCCCGAAGTTACAACTCGTACGTTTTTGTTAACTTTGATTCGTTTACGCACTACTTATAGATACGTTATTACTATACTTCGTGCTCTATACGTTATCGTATATATAAAAAAGAGAATTCTGTTGACCTGTACGGAAAGTATCATATTTTATTGTATCCAGCGAGTGCTAATGGTTTTTTTTTTCCAGTCACGGATTTTTATTAACGTAAAAGCTATAGCAGATTGAATCGGAGCTGCTCTCTCGCATAAAGCAAAAGTAACTGAGAACGTATTTTGCGTGTTTACGATCGCGAGGAAACATTTTTTTTATTTCTATTTTTATTTTTTTTACATCGCCTCGAGCATCCGTGTATCCGAGAAGATATGGATACACAGTGAGAAAAAACAAGGTACAAAGAGGAAACAAAAAATTAAAGACTGATGGTAACTAGAAATGCAAGTAACTTTTTTAACATCAATGCATCTCTCTAATAAAGATTTATTAAATTTTCATTCAACACCTCATATTTATTTTAATTATTTAACAAAACTTATAGGTATTCTTAATTAGGGATAATAATATCTGTACCGCAAATTGAATATTTTTTGTCGAGCGAAACTTTCTCATACTTTTTTCATTTCAATTAATCTTGCACATATGTTTAAATTTTATTTATTTTTTATTACACATTCCATATTTAGCTCACATCGTTATAAATTATTTTATTTATTTTATCAAGTTCATCGAGGTATCACGGAAAAATAAGTAATGGGTTGCGGACAAAGTGGAAACGCGTGCAAAAGCGATGGCGCCCGACTGATGGCAACCAAACTTACATTCACGAAGGAACAGTTGGACTCTCTGAATGGCTTTTTTCGACAGACGATTAATCGAGAATTTGAAGACCATAGTGGTATGAAATTACCATGATAAAAAATATCTATCTCCACTAGTGACATTTCTTTTAAACAAATAAAAAATAGTAAAGTGAAAATAATTGTACGTTGAAAGAAAATTGGAAAAGATTTTGGAGTTTTTCTTTGCTCACTGGAAATGTGTAATAAAACAAAAAAATTTTATTTTAAATTAAATGCTCTTATTATTTATAAATAGAAAGTTTACGCAAAATGGAAAATAAAAATCAATTATTATTGTTAATAAATTTAACCGTTTGCTTGTGATACAATGCGCATATTTTATACAAGAATAAAAACAATTTTCATCATTACCCGATAGATATTGGCCGTATTGAAGCGAATGTGGAAAAATTGGTTCAGCGTCTGGTATCGGGGGTGGGCAAACTAGATCCAAGATTCTCCACCATGTTTCTCATTTCGTTGAACGAGCGTCGTCGTATAAAGGTACAATAGCGCATAGAAAAATATGTAAGGGGCCAACATCGAAACGATAATAATCATGAAATCTAACGACTATTCATAGCGCATGTGTATATCTTATCCATATATTTCTTCTTCGTAAGAAAAAATAAAAAAATAAAATAACGGATTCGCTTTTTAAATTTACCGGAATTTTTTAGAATTTTTTTTCAGTTGATATCCAAATCAATAATGAATTTTTTTATAAATGTTTTGCCCAACTGAAATCATCGAATTCGAAGAAAAAAAATCCTTTTCCTGTATTTTTTTTTGAAATTCTATCACATCTATAAATAGTTGAAAAAAAAAGAGAAACAAATTCAATTGCAGCAACTTAAATTTGAGTATCTTTTACGCATCGACGCTCTCTCGACTCCCGGCATATATTCCGATTCCGAGAGCGCGGCGAGTTTTGAAGAGGACTCGAGTTTGCCAGGATTTGCGCGTCTCCGAATACGTGGCACGGAAGCAGAGATGTGGGCCGAATTTCTTGGTCCTGGTGGAAGATTGCGACGAGATCTCGTGAGAGCGAAACTTGTAAATCTATTGGCAGCTGCTACGAAACAAGGTGAGAAAAGTTTCTCGTGCGTGGGTGATATGTGGCAAATCCTCGATTCCCGTATGGTAATGTTGTTTTATATATCCAAAAGAAAACTCTTTTTATCGTAGTCGACGATTTTTCAAATGTATCGTAAAAGCTCTCGCAACGCGTGTCGCTGAACTTTCAATTACTTTTTCACTTACGTGAATGAGAAAACGACGATACAATAGCACTTCGTACGAATTCTCTTTTCTTTTTTTCTCTTAGAAAAAACGAATGAATCAGTTACGAATGTTTGTCAAACACCTGGACAGATTGTGGATGCTGAGGTACTGGACAAGATACTCAAGCAGCCTGACCATTGCCGAGTATTCTTCGATTCTAGCAACGCAGAAAGAGGTACATACACACGAAGAAGAAAGAGCTTTAATTACGTTTCCCTCGTTTTCTTGTTTCCATCGGTCCTCGGAGTCTCTTGTACGCCTTTATCCTCGACAATCGTTGCATTATGCAGACTGTGATATTCGGGTCCCTTTTTAACGTGACTGTAAAAGCACAGGGAAAAGTCAGCCTCCTCGTAGGTAACTCAATATACAACTGAGGAGCGTTCTATAAATCAGAGACGTAAAGCTCGGCCCGGAGTTGCTTAATTATAACTGACAAAGATTTAAAATAACGAGCGAAGCGAAAATAAGCGGATAGCGTGAACGTTGTGTGACTGGAGGCAAGAGAAAAGTGAGAAACAGAAAGAGAGAAAGGAGCAAAAGACTCGTTGTTCTGGCTCTATGTATTACGATGCCAAGGGACCATCCAAGTAAATCAACGAATTTGTCCGGCTGTTCTCGTCACAGTGCAGCAGCTTTCGTGAAATAAAGAAAGAGAAATAACTCGGAAAAAAAGATAAGATTCGTTTTTTGTCCTCGTAGCGCACTTTTGTGCCAAGAAAAGTCTACCGAAATCGAGTTTTATCCCCCACGTTGGCTGCTAAATTTCCAATTCTCTATCCTCGTACTGCAAATGCGATTAACATTTTTTTCTTCCCCTTACACACGATAATCAACTTTAATTACATTATTCCTTTGCTGTACCAGGACACTTCAATAGTAAAAAAAAAAAATGCTGAAGCACAAAAGGTTTTAATATAGTAAAAAAAAACTTATTGGAATAACAAAATTGAAACATAAACATCTTCGTCATCTCGCGAAACATTGACGAAGTCAAAGGATTTTTATGAAGTCCCCAGAATTCCGTTTTTACGAGGATGATCTACCCTCCCCCCTTTCCCTCTGTGTGAATTTCATCACTGCCTTTTATACGTACTTACGAAATCCAATATTTATGGAAAATTATGCTGATACGCCTCGGCATGAATACATTTTATGCATCTGCTCCAAGTAAAGAGAATCCTTCCCTTATCTGCCCTACATTTTTGTTTGCCCTTTTCATGGTGATACGATGGTACTGGAAGATCCGGCCGATAAGGTAATCAAAGGTAAGGAGCATCGTGTTGCTCTGGTAGAAGACGCGAGTGGGATACTCCTGAGGATAGGATTGGACGATGTGTCCGATGGTACGAATCGCGACATCGAAGTCAGACTGCTAATTGGGGCGGGGGTTGGATCGTGGTCCAAACTGGCCGACTATCCGCGGAGGATTCCGCTTCATCATTGCGATGCTCTTCTCCACTACACGGCTGCTCAGAGCGTGAGTTTCGCATTATATATCCCAATTCATAAATAAATAATCAAAGGGATTATGCACAACTCGAAGAATCGAAGAAATAAATATCTTCGTTTTTTCGAGCTACTTATTATTGGCTCCGGATACTGGACCGCGGCAGAGTAAACGTTCGAGAGTCGATTCCGAACTCACTCTCCCGTGGTACAGTTTCAGTTGCGGCTTTGAGGAGCAGGGATAAAGAAGGGAAACATTTTTCCTAGTTATTTGCGAATGTGTGGAGGAAAGAATTGTGTGGGTGGGAGGGAAAGGGTCCAGATATATACTGCTGCGGGGAAAAGTACGGGTGGAGAGCCAGAAAGCTCAGTCGAAGAGAAAAAAAAAAAATAGAAAGAGAGTGGGAGAGAAAGGGGTGGTTGTAGACCAGACTGGCGAATTCCCGGGAGGTAACAAAGTTGGGCAAGAAAAAAAAACGCAGTGAAACATCCATAGATCTCACAAAATCATTCCTTTGACAGCGTCAAAGCGCAATCCCCCTAGTAGACGAGCCAATCGATATTAGCCAGAAGCACCACATGCTTTATCGTGACTACCGCAAATCGCGCACTCAACTCTCAGCGGGCATTTTTTGCCCGTCTTTAACCGCGCGACAATTTTTTTTTTTTGTAACTCTGATTTTTCTCCGTTCCGTCGTCGTCGGATAGAAAAATAAAGCTCTCAAACTATGCACTACGAGAGACAATTTGCCTCTCGTATAAGCTTCCACACCGCGATTTTGTTTTTCTCTCTTTTCTTATTCTCTGTCTCCCAGGGCATGTACGCCGTGACCGTTGGTCCGTATCCCGGTGCTCGTTGCGACGATCGTGCAACCCTCTGGAGACTTCGAGTCCCCGCTGCCGAGACCATCATGACTCGGCATTATTCCGACGAGAGCGTACCAGCTCTCACGAGATCTGTTCTCATGGAGATTATTGAACAGCTACGGGGACGCCATCCTCTCAACGTACCAATGAAACAGAAGGTAAAATTGCTGACACTCCATTCTTTATGGACTCTACTCAGGGTTTTCATGTCACCTGGATTTTTCAGCGAATCTTATTCGAAAATTTTTTCTTTCCTTTCTAAATTATGATCCGCGAATCTTGTAGATTGTGACTTTTAACAAATTCATACTTGGGCAGATTTTCATGTGTCGTCATTGAATTCTATTTTAATGTTCTAGCTTAAAAATATTCTAAATTAAATTAACTTTATTGAAAAATTAAATTTAATGGAAAAGAAAATGTTTCGTTTTAACGTATTTGTCTCGCAATAGACATTTGAAAAAAATATTTGTCCTCCGATCAATTAATTAACGCTTTTGAAAATTGCGAAATATTTTTTTAATTTTGTTTTTATATCTTATGTGGATGTATTTTTTTTTTCATTTAATAAATTAAAAATGTATGGCATAATGTAAAAATGGCCATTACAAATGTTTAAAGTTCTAAAAATAACAGCAGTGACTGGAGCATCACTAAATATCATTAACTTTAAACCGTTC
>JABMBV010033073.1:0-15416 GCA_018906735.1 Mesochorus sp. PSUC_FEM 10030011
AGAAAAGCGAAAAATTATTATTCAATTTCAAATTATATTTTAGAATAATTATTTTTTTGTTCTTCGTTTTCGTTTCTTAATCAACTGCATTGACTGAATTTAATTTTTTTTAAAATGAATAAACAATTTTTTTTAAAATTAATTGCTTTATCGATATATATATAATTATTTAAGTATTTAAAAAAAAAGCAAAAAAAAAAGATTTAATTTCGAATTATATTTTAGAATAATTTTTTTTCTGTTGCCTCAATCAGTTGTGTTAATTCAATTTAGTTTCTTTTTCGAAACGAATAAACGATTTTTGAATTTATGACTATTTTTTTGGCGAATCATGATTACATCAGCCCTGCTGTTCCAAAAGTCCGAAAATTCCAAGGTCCGGAAGATTCGATCGGGCACGTAAATTCCTAACTGCCGTATCGCATCTCGCACGCTGAAAGGCATTGAGTGCCCGTCCCCGCCATTTCAGACAACGATGTTCGCTTCGTTTTCTTCTTAACCCCCCTCCCTTTCCGCTCCTCTCATTCTCCCTATATCTCCAACGACGAGCACGTTGCACACCGAATCTCACAGAGGAGAGAGGATTTTTCTCTATCCCCATGGACGATTGGGGTTATCGATTCTCTTTTCGGCAGAGTGCCACACACAGAGTGTCTGATCCATTTTGGGGGAAAAAAGTCTCTGGAAAGAAAAACTTTCTCGACATTCCCAGAGGATGACACGAGACGAAGAGAGGAAAAAATAAATAAAAATAAGGAAATCCCTTTAGTCGCAAACACAATACGTCGAAGATACTTTTTATCAAGAAAGATATACTTCAGCAATTGTGCTCTGTCCCATGAGGCGTTGGAATTTATATATGTAGACATTTTCCAACAATCTTTCAAAACCAATTCACTGAGAATCTTGTATCTGTTTTCATTTTGCAGAAGCGGCGGAGAACTTTGGGACAATGGCGGCTCGGCGGCCAATGGGTGAGCAGCAGTAGTCAATTTATCTTCAGAGCCACTTGGCTATCCATTCAATTTCCACACTCCTGCTATTTGTCTATCTCTTCTCCTTCTATCTTCTCTCCCTCTCTCGTCCCTTTGGCTCTTGTTCGTCGACAGGGCACCAATTTTTATTCTATATACCCGTCACGAAAAGGTATCATCGAGCGAGTTTAGCATCAGCATCAAGATGAGCTCTGGGCAAAAGGGAGCCAAAACACCTCCTGTTTTTGTTCTTCTTTTTCTTACAAATTAGATCTGCTGACGCTACTCTCGTGTCGCTATGGGCTCCTTCTCGTTCCTACGTTCTTGGCATAAAATCACTCGAATTATCGGCAAGTGGCTCAGCACTCTGGCCCAAGTCTCGAAACTATATGATGCTTCTCTTTGCTTCTCCTCCCCCTTTTTTCTTTCTCTCTTTCTCTCACAATTGTCCATCCGCGAAATTCTTCGTCGGTCATGAAAACGAAAGTTCTTTGCAAAGGGTGGCCTGATGAAAATTTAGCATCGATCGTGGATTGACGATTCCTTGGCAAAAGAGAATAAGAGAGAGAGAAAGAAAGATAAACTTAAATAAGGACGGCATGTTATTTCCAAACTCGTTCACGGTAATTGACTTTTTGTTAATTTTCTCCGTTTAACTGTGATCCCGGATCGTTATGAACTTATTGTATCACTTTGTGCCTACATATTGTATATCTTACAAGTTCACGTATATAAAACGGCGCACAAAAGTGTTCTCGAAACTTTGTATACCGTGACTGCTTCGACTTATTGATGCCGCATTCTTGCCGCAGTAACGGTTCTAACGAGTATAATTAACTCAACTTAAGTGGGCTGGAATGAAAATGGCGCCGACCCCATCGATATTACCGAGTCATCAGACGAAAATAGATATTGCGTGGATGTACATATTATGCTGCACCCATATGTACGCTCGTATAAGAAATGATCTCTATAGAGTTATGTTGACCAATGAAGATATTTTTTTTTTTTCGATGCCATATATAATCGACCTTGCAGTACGTCGCGTCCATTATATATGTATATAGGCTCGAATTTCATATTACATATTGTATGTTAGGATTTATTCGGCAGTTTGTGCCGATTGTGCGTTCAACCGGATAATAATAAAGAAAAAGCTACGATCATATAACAGTGTTGGCCTTTGACGAATGAGAGACGTAATACATATACAGAGCGTGAAAAAGGAATGAAAAAGAGGGGCGTTCTTACGAAAGCCTATACTTTTGGTTGACAGAAGGGGGGAGGAAAGGATTGGTGACATTGAAGTCGCTTTGTAACTTGGAAAAGCTTAAATGTTCCATATACCTTTTTTTTCCTTCAATCTTACCCCCTTATACGTTCGAACAAAATCGCCAAAGACCACTCTCTTTTCCTTCAAGATCGTATAGAATAAAATCGGAGTTTCGTATTCCCCCGAGGAATGCTTTCGAAAAAAAAAAAAAATTCTTCGAGCATAAAAACCCTTCTCCCTCGATCTAGAGCACGAACCGCGGAGCTATGCGACATTTATTCCAAAATATCGCAGTAAGTTCTATATATATCGTATTACGAGTAAAAGTCAAGCGAAGTAAATTTGAGTGCAAGTATTGAAGGATCCTTAATATTTATGGGCAAGAAGCCCATCGGGCTTGATGGAAGAAATTTGTATTCATCATTGCGACAAAGTATAACCGCGAAAAAACACTCAGAAAAAAGCCAGACTTGCGGTATATACAGTCTTCATATATAAAAGCTCCAATGTTCCGTTTCATCAACGTTTTATAAATAATATACGTGAAAGCACATCATGAAATCATGCTCTGCCCAAGGATTTTGTAATCTTTCCGACGACGATGTGTTAAACTTTGAGGATTCGTGCGGGTCCTCGCGCGCGGTTAGAAGTTGGAAGTAATTTTCTTGATGTATTAGCCGGGGGTTGGGAGTAGAAGTAGAATGTACGTAAAATTGAGTAGATGAGTTCTGGAGCGTGTAAGTGCTGCAGGGTTGAAGTTCCGTGACTCGGAGCCAATGTATAATGGTGGATTCGTGTCGATGGAAGCTCTGCTGCACTATACTATGCTTTTCTCGACTATGACATTTTGGATTATACAACGACAGGGCAGGGCAAGTGTGTGGTTGTCGAAATATTGACACTGTTTGAAAGCAGAAGGTCGTAACTTACGTCAATTTACAATGGCAAAAGTGGCGTGGATCGTGCCCTTTTTAACAAGGATTTTAATGCATGTGTATGAGAAATATAATATCGAGGAAAGAGATGCGATTTGGAGCGAGCAAATTTGAAACGTTGAAGGGGGGGGAGGGTTAGTTGAGCATGTAACTCTGTGTACGGTGCGACGACACGGTTTTACTCGGTGCCTGCAGCCAGTCTGGCAAGTACAGAGTCGGTACCACACGAAGGGCTTTAGCATTGATCGGCCTGGAGCGCGAGAGAGCTTAGCTCTGATTGGCCAACCGGTTTCGTCTCTCGCTTTCTCTTCCTCTCTTTCTCTCTCTCTCTCTCCCTCTTTCCAGTCACGTTGGATCCTTTTCTCGCCTTTCCCATCCTCCCAACGTTTCGTCGTCGAACGAAACTGCAACTGGAAGCTGTGTAGCTTTCCCCCCTACTATAGTTTTCCTGACTGCTGTTTGGGCGAAGAGATGTAGAAAAACTTAGGACCAAAAAAGAACCGTTGGAGTCGATCAGGGTGAAAGTTCAGAAGAAAATGACGAGGGTAAAGGATTGATCGTAATAGAGGAAAAGGAACAGGGCTGGAGTTTACAAAATACGTGGATTTCGATATACATAAAAATAGAGCAGATAATTGAATAGGATTTCATCAATGTAACTTTGATCCTAAAATTTGATTTTTTTTTTCAATTTCACAAAGATATTTATTCAGTCCATTTTTTATTTTGAATGGGATGAACCAATTTTTTTTCCACAAATGATCAAATCGTACGTAACATTTCTTGTGGCCAAATCCCTTATTAATAGCTCTTCAAATAAAGATGTGACTCTCCCTCCAGTGCGACCCAGAGTTGCTTAAAACTGTAGTTGAATTTTTGTTTAAAAAGGCGATTGGTTGGCCAGAATATTTTCCAAAGGGTTTGGGGACTTCTCTCCACCCATTTTTCGACTCTTCTTGTCCCTCTTTCTCTTAATACTTATCCTCTCTTTCTCCTATATTATATCCATTATTTGTACTTTATACGAGCGAAACAACTTAACGAAGAACATGCGCAGCATGCCACAGCGAGAAAGACACGTGAAATGGTAGAATGTGGATATAATACCAGTGAAAGGGGGCGAGTAAGCTCTTCTTGATTTCTTTGGGTGAATAAAGTTCGCCAATGAATTAACCGTTTATGCGCTCCTTCGTACACACAGCACGATTTTTCGTGTATGCGTATATGTGTGTATCTTGAACATTCCATTTTGTGGTTCACGTGCGGGCTCTTTCACCGTCGGGTTCGGCTCGCAGTGTCGAGTCGCCACCATACGAGCAACCGACACTATAATGCCATACATAATCCAGTCTTCTTGTCGTTTTCATCGGCTTCTCTCTCTCTTTCTCTTCTCTTCTCCCGTTCTTCATCTTCATTCCCGTTCCTTCACGCCCCTTTGCACAGCGGCCAAGTATTCGCGTTAATGCAGCTTTAAAGTAGACATTATATTCCCTACGTAATAAGCCGTATGGTAATCAGAAGTACCGAGTGAAGGAGAGAAGGATCTGCAGTAGCCACGCATAGCGGAAGACTCCTCGGCTCTCTGCATCTTTAAACGTACACAGATATTGAAGCTCTAATCATTTCTGGGCTCCATCTTGCATGAATCCTCTAATACTAATTCCTCCCGATATGTTTTTTACCCTCCGGCCTAATCTACGAAATCCAGGCACGATTTCATCGGGCTTTATCGAAAAATCCTCTCTGAGTTCGAAGTATCCGATCGAAATTTGCCAAAGAATTTTTTTTGACAAAGAGATTTGTCATAGAAGTTTTTGTATCCGATGAATTGAATTAATTTGTAATTTTTTAGTTTTTTTTTCTGTCAACTGTGTTTAGATACATTTTTGGTTTTTAATTATTTGTTTACCTAGGAAAAATCGTTTTGTTTAATATACGAACGTAGGAAATTAGTTCAATGAACTCGATGGCTTGCAGCTCTCGCATTATTAGCTACAATCCACGAGGTATCGTCATACGAGGCCGGGCCGCGCCTCCTCAAATCAATAAAGATATTGTCAGGCGAATGAACGGGTTCGCGAGATCTACCGTAGATACACACACGCATATATATACACATCCAACAACAAATATTTTTCGCCTCACGATCCCATATTGCCGCGGTTCGATCGGTTTTTCGCCTCGATCCTACGTATAACTTTGAGTTAAAAACCGGTTTTTCGGTCACTCGAAATTGATACGCGTGTACATATGGACGAGCTCCCGCCTCGGCGCTGGTTGGCCAACGATATCGGAACAAAATTTCTCATATATGGAGTTGAAATATGTTTGATGCCTGCGCGGTATAGAGAAATACTTAAACGGCCATTGCGATCTATGAATTTAACTCGAAGTATCGCAACGCGATATTTGCACGAAAAAAAATTTTATTCGATCTCGATTTATCCATTAATTTTTTGTTTTTTATTTTTATTTATTTACCTATAGAAATATAGAGAAAATAGCGTAAAATATATCGATCAAATTCCGCAGGTAGTTTTTATAAATCATGATCTAACTAGTGATAACAAACTCGGTGCTCGGTTATCTGCGTGTCACAATCGACATTGCATGATCGTGGATATACCAGTGGATATATAACGAACGTCACGTGCAATAACTTTTTGTACTGTTTAAACATTATTCCGTTAATATATATATATATATGACATTTTTCATGATACGAGAATTCTCGGATTATACGAGAGCGCACTGCCGCCGCATATAATTTATTAGCAACAACGTGTTCTCTCCTATATAAACTCTGTCCTGCTGTGATTGTGCAATATTTGCTTGTATCGTTATAGATAAAATTTATGAAAACGAGTGACAATCAGTAGTGGGGATGAGTGTCCGATTTTTCGTATGATTCCGTATAAATATAGAAATTTTAACTTTTTTTTTAAATTTACTTCGAGTTCTTCATTAAAATTTAATTATATGCACAATATTCATACATGAATATGTATATTGAACCATTTCGAAAGATATCATACTCGGTCAGGAATTTATTTGAATCAAAAAATGAATAATTAATTATTTAAAAAAAAAATGAAATTTCATCTTCATCATTTTTTTTGAATTAAAAAAAAAACCTTTTTTTTCGAGGACCTCGGGTCTTATTGATCAGCATCCTCCTCCAGAATTCTTTCATTTACCAGTAGAGCCAAGTAACGCCATCTCTCGTGAGTTTCTCCAAGTCAACATTTTTCGGAACGTGTCACCCGAGGGGATGAATTCTCTCCCTCCCGAGGATTCTCGGTGGAGGGGGCGGAAACAGTTTCTCGGCGTGGGGTCGAGCTCACAATTTGGTCGAAACTCGCGTTGGACCAACCGCTCTCGCTTCTCCGACATTCCCTTGTCCCTCGCTTTCGTCACCGCGCTCCTAGCAATATGGATATAATACTATAGAGGGTCCTTCGGCTGACGGTATCGATCCGAGAAGAGTACAGGTCACACGAGTCCGAGACTCGTGGACTGCCGAAAAAAAAAAAAATCCTCAAAATGTATATATCCTTATATCCTTTGACGTTTCGTAAAATAATTTTTTTCCCAAACGATTTTTTTAATATATTAATTTTAAAAAATCATTATCGAAGTTTTTGAACTCAATCATTTCAAAATCTTCGAACGATTAATGACTCGTATACTGAATTGCATAAAAAAAATGATAATTTTTTCGTGCACTCATATAAGGATGTTAAAAATTCTGAATTACTCGAGTCTCATTATTTTCGTATGGCATTTGTATACCCAGTGGGGGGAACAAAAATAAGTGGTAGACGACTCTGGAGACTCTCTTTTCAAAGTACTTTCGAGGGTTGTCCCAGCTCCATTAACATTTGGAACGAGTATCTCGGGATGATTGCCATTTTGTGCTCGCTGCAGCGGCTAATTGGCAGCGTGCAGAAAGCTGCGTATTACGAGCCGAATAAGATTTTGCCATAAAGAAGCTTAGTTTATTTCAACGTACACACAAGCTGTGTGGATGCATGTCGAGAGGCGCGCACGTCTCTTTTTCTCTCTCACTCTCTGTCTCTCTTCCTACAAACTCGGGATTGCTTGCACCGATGTTCAAACTTGCAAAAAAAAAGAAAGAAAAACAACCGGCCTCGCACGTCTTTCGTGTATAAATTGTAAGTTTTATGCCTTTCAATAGTTATTCCGTTTTGATATTAACACGCAAAATACGCATAGAAGAAAAAAAATATATTTATTTGCTATACCGCAATAATAAAATACATCGATTTCAAATCAAAGTCTAATTTTCAATCTTTCGAAATGACGAATTGTCATGCAAACTGTTTTTGAAGATAATTATTCGATTTAATCGTTATCGATCGATCGATCGATACACATTAAATTTCGATAAATAAAATAGTTTTGCTCTAATAATATTCTTTTTCATGAAAAAAAATTACTTATAATTGCAACAACGAAATACGTGATTAAAAATTGAACGAAATACGCGTCAGTAGTGGCGGACTGTAAAGTTCAGACGGCTGGAAGTTGCGCATCGTGTAACATGTACCGAGAACGAAAAGCTTGAGCAGTTTGTGGATAGATGGCGACACGAATCAGTCGTTCGCTCGCAGAGGGTCCAGGACTGGTCCAACCGGGTGCTTCCCGAACCGTAGGTCCAACCCGAGATGCTTTTGTACTGAAATTGCATCTCGTGGTCGGGAGAAGCCACGCACAGCATGGCATACCGAGGAAGGCATCCATGGACGTTTTCTCACTGAAAAATTCTCGTCTCGTCTCTTTCTCTCGCTCCGTTGCTTAAATCGTTGGATATATGTATATTATATAGAATTTTTTAATATAAACGAATCTCCACGTTTTTCATTTTTTGAGAAGAAAATTAGTCAGATATGCTGAAGATTGAACTTTGGTATTCAATTTCCGTGCGATCTCTTGATAAAAAAAAATACGTTCCATATTCTTGATAAGAAAAAAAAAACGAAATAATTTGATTTCTCATGCGAATGATTTTATTCGAAAACGCGTTCACATGTTTTTTTTTTTGGGAGCCGGAAATAATTTTGTATTTCGGCAGCTGATATAAATATCGACGCGAAGAAAAAAACATAAAGTTTACCTGACTTCTATTGCCACCCTGAATGACCTGTAATGCTCGTAAGTCCCTCTCTCTCTCTCTCTCTCTCGCTTTTTTGCAGACCGTGTTACTACTTATTCCCTAATTAAACCCGTTAAGGTTTTCGGTATTTTACGGTCTTTCCTTACTCTCGAGATTCTCCCCTCCCTTTATTACCCTCCGGGCTCCTCGTTTTTCTTACCGAGTATGCTTTCCGCATAACCCCGTAAATTTACGATATACTCGAACGTATATTATATGAACGGATCTCTAGGTAGAGACCAAACAATCTCAGAAGGGCCTCTCGCGATCTCGCCCGTAGCATATTATGTTCTTGGGGAGCCGAAAATAAAAAAAAAATATATCTAACAAAATATGAGAATTTTATGTTTATATGAAGCGGTTATTAATCTTCATACAAAATATATTATTATTTCAAAGCAAACCTAAGAAGAAAAAAAAACAATAGAATTATTTCTCATTTGTTGAAATAATCTCCGTGAGCTGTGCCATAGCAGCTGGTGCCTCGCATCGGTTGCCCGAAAGGCGCAGCCTTCGAGACAGATCGCGGGGACAATTTTAGAATATATTCTGTTGAAAATATAAAAGTTCCGTGCGCGGCTTTTGTCGTTCTCGTTGGCGAATAAACGAAAGACGAGAGAAAGCTAGAGAGAGAGAGAGAGAGAGAGAGGAAAAGAGACTCGAGAGATGAAAGAGGAAACTCGAGAGCATATATAGACGATGCCGTAGCAGGAATGCCAGACGCGTTCGATGCTGAGGGGCTTACAAGCTGAGAGCTTCGTTCTCGCTTTGCGCCATTTGCATTCGCGCGAGATCCTCACATTTTGGAATTCAGCTGAGACCCCACGAGAGCAGTGGATCCAGACGGGGCACTCTCTCGGAGAGGGACCTTCTATATACACTATGGTTCATACTTCTCTATGGTGCTGAGGTATATATGGGAGAAAGAGGAAGAGAGAAGGAAAGAAGGTTTTCAAACTACCACGCTACCACCTTGAATACCAACGAGAGAGGAAACATCATTTTTCCTCGCCTTCTGCGTCTTTTTTCTTCTCTTCCCTCCGTACCTCCCCTCTTCCACCACCATCTAAGTTCAGACGAGAATACCCACCTATTTAAAAACTCACCCCTCCCTCCCTCCCTCCCCTCCTTCAGACTCTTCTCGTATAAGATTGCCGAGTTATTGTTATTCGCACGCGAGCAACCTGCGCGAATTATAAATGGCCGAATCTCGAGAATCTCGTCTCGTGTACAATCTTGCGTCTTGCCTAATGGACGGGTGCGTGCTGGAAAAAAAAAGCCTAACTGATGCGGCGTCTCGATGGAGGATAAATTTATGCTGATTCCACGTTACCCAAGCCTCGGACCATTACATATATTTCATACTAATATGCACATACATGCATGTATAAATATATTAATACACGCGCGTATATATATTTTTCTTTTTTTTTTTTCGGGGTAATTTTAAATCTGACCCGAGCTGCTCGCTGCGCGTGTATATTTATATATGTATATACTTTTGGTTTGCGTGTTCGAAATCTTTACTTTGATGCTGCCGCTCCAGAGGCCACGTGCTTAATGTGAAATTAAAAAATTTTACGAAGAATCCATTTTTTTTCCCTCACTTCGCGCGTTTCTCAAATAACGAAATCTACGCGCTTTGGCTATCGAGTATATGCGTCGCGGAAAAATCACTTCAGAATCTTCATCGGCCTAATATGCATTCATGCACGCAAAATTCTCTCGCAGAAACACACACACACACACACAGATGTGAACTTCCCACTCGCGCAGAAAAACGATGATCCTGCTGAGAGCAACATTGATACTCTTTCGTATCCCGGCTGCTGCACCGTGGGTTCACTCGACCGTGATCAGAACCAAGTACCAAGATCACAGTACGTATACATAAATATACATTGAAGTTACTGCCTGGCTTTTATCCTTCTATCGAGAGAATGGTAATTGAGTCGGGCGTTTGTATAGCCGATAAATGGTAATTTTATAGTTCGGGACCATCACACTGCTCTTCGGATAATTTGGTGAGGAGTCTCTCTCTCTCACTCTCTCTCTCTCTCTATATATATATCTGCTCGTGTCGAAACGAGCCGGCTCAACGCTGCGTTCCCGTGTATATTCCCATATACTCTTCACTGACGATTTTCTCATCTCTCGGTCTTTTACACAGTATCAAGATCTTCCACACATCAAATTTGTATTAAAATAAAATAAGGGAAAAAATTTGTTCGCGGATTTACTCAAGACTCATTAAAATTCGAAGAAGCATAAATACGTACAATTTTTGTTAAATTCTTTTAAAAAAATAATAATAACGAAATTACAAATAATCATTTTAAGAAAAAAAATCTTAGTCAAATTGCGCCATGAGAATTTATCATTTATTCCTTCTTCAATATTCCTGAAAGTTTTTTTTTAAAATATATATTTCATATACGATTCCAAGTAATACCAATGTACCAAAAAGTAGAACATGTAACGTGATGGAAAAACATTCTGACTTACGAATACACACACATATACTCGCATAAATTTATATATATATGTATACATGAACCCTTGAAAAACCATTTTCCAGTTGATGTTGCTGACGTTCCTCCTCACGGTATTCGTAGCTCTCACTGCGGCTTCTAGCTACTCTATTTCCTTCTTATATTCCCTCCAGCGAAATTGTCTAGCAACATTCGCGATTCGCCTCATAACGAATATGCATAGCGAGAAAATGTGTGTTTGTGTCTGTGTGTGTGTGTGTGTGTGTATGCTCTGGGTGAGTTTTTCCATCACATACCAGCGAGTGGACTGGGAGGAAATTCAGCATTTGGCTCGTTCGAGCGCATATATATATACATTATATCCACGATGTTGCTCCGCTCGTGCTTTTTCCCTTTTTGCCTCAACGGGGTATACGTGTGTGGATAGCACGACAGGAATTTCCTCCGCATTGAGAATAAGTTCGGTGGTGCCAACTGTATATATATACACGTATAGTATATATGTAGTGCAACAAAATAACTTATTCAATTCGGCGTAAGATGGGTATCAGACGAAGTAAAAAAAAAAAAGAAGTTTGAGAGAAGCTCCAGCGAAACGAGAGTAGATGCGGAGGAGAGTCTTCCAAGAGGCTTCGGCAAGACCCGCAATCTTGTTCTCTTTCCTCTGGGAGATTCGACGTTTTCTTTTTTCTTCATCTTCGCTCATCTTATTTACTTTTTTGGTTTCTTTTTCTTTCGTTCTTTTTTTTTTACTTTTTTTTATCCCGTAAGGAGGAGTCGAATTTGCGTTTAATCCGTGCTCTACGACCGAGACGAGAGTAGAAGAAAGAGCGAGAAGATCCCGTGAGGGTCGTACCAGTAACGCGTTTCGAGAGCGCAGCACAACCGTACACGATAGAGCGAAAGAGAGCGAGGGCCGAGAAAACGAGATACTATATATACATATAGGTAAATAGACACTGTGTGAGAACAAGAGGAGAGCTTTTGTATAGGTACGAGCCGGAGGATGAGATAGAAAGGTGAAGCGAGGCGAGCTCCTCGGCTGAGATCGAGGGTACTTTGGGAGGTATAGGTATCCACGTGATGAGTTCGAAGCTACTTTCCCAGGCGTCTCATCCAACACGCAACAGAAGTGCTATTGCACTTTCTCCTATCTATGCTCATCTTTCTTCTCTCTCCCTCCCTCTCTCTCTCTTTCTTCGTATCTCTATATACATATAAATTTATTTTTCTTGTTTAGTTTAAAAAGATATGGTGTATCAGAGCCAGCGAAAGCTTTGTTTCGTTGCCACTTCATTCGTGTATACACAGTGCTTGGAAGAAAATATGGCCGAGGATATGAGGTTCTCAAGTTTTGAGAGGGTAGCTACTTTTTTTTTTCAAATATTAGAATGAGAACGAACAAATATGAAAATTATTCGAATGTAAAACACGACAAAAAATGAAAATTATTTAAATATAAAATACGAGAAAAAAATGATAATTATTTAAATGTAAAACACGAAAAAAATAATTTTTCAATTAATTTTAGTAATTATTCTTACACGTTAGATCGAGGATAAATGAGTATAAAATAAAGTAAAATACCAAAGCAACAAATCATCATAAAAGAAGCATGATAAAAATCATTGTAATAAATATTGTAATCATTTATCATATACGTCAGATCGAGACTATGATAGCGATGCAAGGCATCGTATATTACGTTAAAAATCATTCTTTTTCCTTGCACATCTAGCATATCTTATACTCGTCAGAATAGTGTGTCGTTTAGTGTGACGTCAGTAGGGAACATAACCGATATCACGATATCGTATAGGATGGACGTAGAGGGGTTGTTGGTTTCAAGTGGGACAATGCTGTTTTCGTTCTGGTGTGCGATGGAGGAAAGACGGGCGAAATGCCAGGACAACTGTTGGAGAAACTGATGGTCTTCGTCGCTATGAAAGACCCACCTATCTACGTGTATATATCTATCCAGGAAGAAAGATAGAGCAAAAGGAAGAAGGAGAGAGAGATATACTGCAGTACCGCTATATATGTACTGTCGATGCAGTATATATCGAGGCGTGTTATGTACCTTTTGTATATATAGTTGCCGAGCTGAACATTATCTCGAATGCACCAGCACGAACACGAAATTAGCAAGCAACCGTTGTTATACACACCCTCTCTTCACCCTGTACAAACTCTAGACTGCTGTTATATTTCCCCACCCCTCGATCTTCAAAGTTCAGCACAAAATTCAGCATCGTCTGTGCTGACCGCGTTTCTCTTCAAGTATATCGCAATTTTCAGCTACTATCTCTCGCTCTCTCTCTCTCTCTCTCTCTCTCCTTTTCTTTCTCTGATTTTTTCAATTTTTGATCGTGAATAAAAGAAAAAGATTTTTTTCGCAGCCTCCGCGACGATTTTGAGCTCTTCGCGCAGAGGAAAAGTGTATCCGCGCAGAGGCGAATTCTAAAATTCTATTCTCTTTTCCCTTTGGACGGTTGAATTTTTCTTTCACGACGATTTTATCCCTTCGTAAATCCAGGGGATTTTCTATGATGCGGTATACGCGGAGTGAACACGAATGGGTAGCTGATGTACGAACGTTTTATTCTCGTACACGCACGAGAAAAGTAAATTTTTTTTCCCTGTATTTATGAAGCAAGAACAAGGACGACAGGGGACGAAGGCAGAGAAAAATTGGGCGAATCACTGGGAGAGCAAGAGAGAGAGGGAGAGGGAGCAAAATTTCAACCCCCTATAGTCGCCAGGCTGGCTACCGATCCGACCTCCAACCCCGCCCCTCGTTCACCCTTGAAGCTTTTCCGCTCTCCGCCTCGTAGAATCTTCATTCTTTTTGGTCGCGACCCCGATGTCTTTTTTCCTCTCGCAAGTCACGAGATAAATATATACCCAGGCCATAGAGAGTGCTCGATGAGTAGACGCCTAGGCGAGAGCACCGCCGGTGAAAAACGAGAAAGATTTTTCGTTGTCGTTTCTTGAAATTGAACTTTTGTTGTTTCCGCCCTATCGAGCATACACCGCGCGATATACACACACCTATATACATATATATATACGTCAAACGGAAGTATCTCTGGTTCACATCGCTCGGAGATGCAACCACTCTCCTTCTCTCTCTCTATTTTTTCCTTATTATTTTATTTCTTTATTCTTCGTGTTCTCGCTATTCCATTTTCCCACATTTCATCTCATGGCAAACGAAAAAAAATATGCTATTTTTTCCTTCTTCTCTTCCATTTTCCTCCCAATCTTCTCTCTTTTGTTATTGACCCCTGGTGCAGTTTCGATACTTTTTTATCAAAAAGTATCGAGGCGTATTTATGCCATCCGCAGTGGCAGCCTCCGATGAAAAAAGTCTTCGTAAGATTCGAATGTTTTAAAAGCTCGAATCTTCAAACGTTATAATAAATTTGAGGATATATTCCGCGAATCTCCGGATATTTAGATTATTATTATTCATTATTTATTATTATTTAAATGTTAATTGAACACTGCATGATGACGCTATTTGTTAATAAATTATAGACTGCAGTTCATCGTGATATTAAATAAAAACTCACGTTATTGGATCTCCATTGACGTATCCCGATGATGAATTAATTGAAATGAATGTTAGTTCCGAAATTACTTTAAACTGAAACCTTATGAGAATGCCTCGAGTTTACCTTGAATTGTCGCGAACACGCGGAGAAGAGTATCACTCACGAAGTTTCTCAGAGACCTTGAAGCAACTGACTGGCACCTTCATTCTCACCTGTCGATAGTTTCGTGGTTTTTCCGGCCTCGACCACGATTTTCTTCACTCGGATAATGGTGAATTTTACCCCTTTCCCTTGCTAGAAAGAAGAAAGGGGTATGTCTTCCCCCTCCCCAATTCTCGGTGTGTTTTGCCAAAGATGCATTCGAAGCTGTCCTTTCGTGGGTAAACACCTGAAAAAAAATGTACATCCGTGTCTATATACACGAAAAAAAGGCCTCTCAGGTTAGTACCTCTATAGATCGGCTGTTACAGCTCACCTCCGGAGACAACTCTCCTCTCAATCGATTTATTACCGCCGTTTCGGGCTAACCCAGGAGATCTCTGAACCCTTTCTATGCCGTGTTTTATTGTCAAGGTGAAACATCAAATATAGCTCCGCGCCTCCGCGCAGTATTTTTTTTACCTATGGTGTCGTATAGCTTAAAACGGCCAATTGCTCGAGCTATTCTACCGCTGACCGATGGTAAAAATGCTCGCCGGAGATTGCTCGGAGAAAGGGTTATAAAGCGTGGAAAGGCCTCTCTCTGTCTCTCTCTTTTTCTCTCTCTTTCTATGTGTATATAAGACTACCTTCATTACCGAGGTATTTTTTGAGTAAAAAGAAGATACTTCTGCAGGAAGAACCCCTTTCAACCCCAATATCGTATTTTTTTTTCGTTGTGAGAGAAAGAAAAAATATATTGGAGTTCCCGAATTCACGGTGCACATTCTTTATTTAAAATATTTTTAATAACTAAAAGTTAATCGAAAAATATTGATTGAACGATTGTTTAATTTTATAATTATTTATT
>JABMBV010033184.1:0-15408 GCA_018906735.1 Mesochorus sp. PSUC_FEM 10030011
AATAAATAATAAAGCAATAGAAATTAATGTGATGGTGATTTCGAAAATTTAATGCCCCGATACTGTTGAAAATATTAGTGGCGATTTTGGGGGAATATGCCAAATGTTTGAGTCTTTTATAGGCCTAAAATAAGAATAAAAAAAAATGCCGCATCGGATAAGTATCTTAGATTTCCACGAAATTCCTGTCCAACGATTCGATAGCGTGACTGAGGTGGGACATGATAGAATGAAAATAAATGCGAAAAAATCGAGGAGGAAAAGAGAGAGGAAGAAAGAGAGGAAGAGAAAGAGATAGAGAAACCTTAAAACCTCGAAGGCCGAAGGCGCGGTCTCGCCCGTCGATCGGAGGTGAATTTCACGCGATAAAAACAAACGAGCGAACTGTGATCGAATCAAGAATTGACGGGGGGGGGAGGAGGGGACGACAATGGAACAGCCGAAAGAGGAAAGGAAGAGGAAGGGAGAAGAAAGAGACGGAGGTAGAGAGGTATCGAAAGTGTAGACGAGGAAGAATCGATCGTTACGGTGAATTCCGGTGAGTTGACGAGACGTATCGAGTTATGGATCGTTTTAGGGGCGTTCTTCACTATCTCCGATAACGTCGTTTTACAGGTCATGTCGACGCGGAGGGGCCCTTCGCGTTTACGATCGCCCAAAGAGTCCGAGGAAAACGGGTTGGAAAATACGACGAAACGGCAATGTGAACGCGATCATCTGCCTGGGATTACATCGCTCTCTCTCTCTCTCTCTTTCTTTTCTCTTTCCATCCTTGTCTTTACTTTTTCTCATACCTTTCTCTCTTATGTGTATACTTTGATGGTCACCCAGAGTGAGGAAAGAGACTCTTTCACGTGTGCGCTACTGGTATTTTTGCTGCTGCTCACGAGAAACGTGAAAGTTGGAGAGAGCGATAAGCGAACGATTTCAAACTCGTTCGTTATCTCTCGTATCCTCATGTGGTGGCTATGCTACTCGGACCACGTGCTCTGCAGTACCAATGATTATCGTTCGCAAGCTCAAATCAACAACACTTTTTCCCACCCAATAATATTCTCATCAAACTTTTTTTCTTGGCTCCTTAAACTATAATCTGTCTTCATAAAAATATTCAATAATTCTACTATCCCTTGAAATTGTTTTCGTCATTATTGGTGGAATATCCAATCACATTTTATTTCAGCGTTGGATGATGAGGTTTTCACCAATTAGGTTAAATAATTTTATACGTTTGAGTTTCATTATTTTTTTGTTTCTGCGTGTTTGGGTTTGTTTGCGAGGCTTTAAAACGTTTGTTTTTTTGCTGAATTCTTGGAAGTTTCTTTTGATGTTTTTTGCATAGATATGATTATATTGTTACTGATGTACTATAGAATTGATAATTATTTATAGAGCTTTTAACTAAAATGTCTACAATTTGTTTGTATTGGATTTACTGGCCGTTTCCCAAAGTCCAATACCATTGGAATTTGATATACGGGTGGAGTTTAATTGATATGACTGCCCACAATTTAAATTAATACAGAATAAAGCATTGGGAAATGTATTTACTTTATTTGCCCAATTAATAAATTTTTAAACAATGTTTGATTGAGGTAATACAAAAGCAAATTTCAAAATTGTTATGAATGTTAAAAAACTCTCGAGTGCTGGTCACATCAGAAAATTTTGCAGAAACTTTGGTAAAGTGGCTGGTGCCGTAACTTTTTTTTTTCTAAAAACGTAATTTTATTTATCGTAAGCAGGAGTAAGTTGTTTGAAACAATTATCAGATCATTCTTCTCTTTGCAGCACAAATAATAATCAGAAATTAAAAATGTTCGGACTACCACGAACACTTTTATTTTTTATATTCAAAGAGATAATTTAATAATCCTATTATTAAAATAATTACCAATGGCACTCGAATGACAAAAACGTTTCTTTAATCCTAAAATCCTATTATAAATATTCTTCCTGAAGCTTCACAATAAATACGATCCACAAAGGAAGACAGAAGATTTAACATGAATTATCCCTGGCTCTTAAGTGTGTCCTTTGAAATTGGAGCCTTGTACTTTATCTCCAGGACGTTCTTCAGATAAAACAGGGTAGATATGAAAATTGTTTAAATTTTCAATGATGTCTCTGAAGAATTTAGTCCTTTGTGCGATAAAGTAAAGTATCATAAAAAAGGTACAGCATATAGTTGACAGGTAATATACATTCTACTGGCGTAGATTTTTCGTCCTTTTATTTTTGCTCCACAGACTCCCCGCAGTCGAGTTATACACACACGACAGCGACACTCTCTGCTACGGGGTCACAGCTGCACTCCATTTCGAAGAACAATCTCTGCATATTTGAAATCTATTCGTGTTGGTTTACTATATATTCACTTTTATATCTATATTTTTACGATATCTAGATGTATCTATACGTTTGTCGATGTAGTGGAAAACGTGGACTCCGTAACCGGCGTTGCAGTCGTTTCCGTTTCAATATATTATGTATATTTATAAATTTTCGAGAACCGAGCCCGCGCATATACGGGCACAAAACCTACCAATGGCAAAATCCTACCTGCGGAGAGCAGGAATATAACGGTGAAGCAGCGCCGAACGCATACTCACACCCGCGTACTCACACACATACACATATAGTCACGACTATTTCTGCCGTTTTGACCGATGAAATTTTCAAGAGGCCATCATTGATTTTCCAACCAACCCCTACGACTACCTTTACTCTCACCATTTGAACACGAGAGCCCTTTTTCCCCCACCGTATACTCGACTCGATGCCATGGGGCGGTTAAGTATACATTTGCGAAATTTCCAACTGCCACTCCACACGTCCCTTTTATATACTTGTATCTACACCTTTACCTTCATCTTCAATTAAAAGGCTGCCTCTCTCTATATATAGTTGATACCGCAGTGATAAATTGATACCGTTATTATTATCAAAATTATAAAGTCAACTCATCAACGACGCATTTCATAGAATAAAAACTTTATTTTAACAATTAATTCATGGATGCTGAAATAGATATTTTTATAGTTTAAAAAATTGGGTTATAACGATTTTGTGAAATAATATACGACACATTTTTTTTAGCAGATTTCGTGATTTTATTATTACAAATGAAATCGTTTACAGTCGATGTTTAATTACAATGGTTAAACAGTTGAGCAGCAATGACTAAAGTTAGGACTTGAAACAAAAGACAATTTCTTTTTTAAGTTTCTAATGGTTATACAGATAAAATTCAAATAACAAAATCTATAGATTTTTCGTAGTTTTTATATGCTTTTTTATTAATTTTACAATTAAAATATAATGCGATAATATATTTAAAAAAGAGTGATTGCTATCAGCACTCTTGCCAATCTCAATGATTGGAAAAAGTGGAAGGGGAATTAAACTTTGATGGTGTACACGATCGCCCATAAATAATAATACCATGTGTATATGCTAAATCGATTATAATGACTTATTCTATATATAGAACGTTTGCCATTGACAATTGCAACTGTTAAAAAAATAATTGACGTTTCTATTGCTTGGAATATTATGGGCTTGATCCAATATGATATTTTGTTTCTTTTATCAGTCAAAAAATGTAATTATTATCTATTTATTTTGACTGACCTATGATAGCCCTAACTTTGGCTGATTAATTACTCTAAACAACAAAAATTTAATTTATTATATGAAAAATATATTGATGTGACCAAAATTATTGATATGTATAGGTTTTTCAAAAATGTTATTATAAAATTGCAAAAATCCAAAATTTAATTGTGAATAAAAACATATTGTAATATTCAGTAACCTGGAATTTACATAATTAAATAATTATATTTCTTCTTAGATTAAAAATAAAATTTCTGTATAATTCAATACCAAATATATTTTTTTTTAATTTTCAGTTTAACGATAATCCTTAAACAATTCAATAATTAAGTTTTAAGTATTTATTTCTATCATTCTAATCCAACTCTGATTCAAAGTCTTAATACAAAACGAAAGTTTTATACGTCCAGCCCTTTCCTTTCAATCCCTTAAATTCCCAACAATGATTATCATTATTCAGCTCAAATTCTTTGAATAATCTCTTAAATAAAAACCTCAATAATGCGGAATATTTTCGATGTGGAAGTCTGTGCACGAGAATACTTTTTCACGTATCGACAGGGAAAAAAAAGCTTTTAAATATTTAAGACAATAACTCACACGATTTAACGTAGCGTTGTATTACTGGTAAAGACATCGGTACCCAGGTGCATCGTACGTGTTTACGAGTTTCAGAATGGCACAACTTCGTAGTTATCCCTCCTTATCTGGCTTCTCGCTTCGACCGCTGCGCTCTGACTCCTTCAGAGCTCCAACTACCCCAACAAACCCGCGCCCCTTCCCCTGCCAAGAACTTTGAAGGTTGTGTTTTGCTCGATATATGTATCACATGTATGCACCAGGTGCTAAGAGGTTCTTTGGTGACCGGTATAGAGGAGTGTAACATGGAAGGGGAGAAACAACTCGATGGTGCTCGACCATACGGAGGACCCTCCTTCTCCAAAAGCTCCCTCATGATTTTCTTGCCCCACTGGGAACGTTAGAGATATACATACAAACATATACAGATACAAGTACTGCTACCATCCACGGTCTTCGTGAATAGTTCCGGAATTCACTCGAAAGCTGTTGATACGGATATATACTATTTTATCACAGATCTTGCTAGTTTTTCATTACAAAATCGATCATCCAACGACTGGAAACTTACTAAAGTACCGATAAAACGCACATAAACGCTACTATATATACGCATGCATTTATATTGAAGAGATGATGAAGTTGCTATTTTGGTATCAGAGTCATTGGAGTCAAAGAAGTGATTGGTATAACTAATTACTATATTAAAATGCTCATTAATAATATGCGTTTGCTTGTAATGAACCTACGATTACATTTTCAGAAAGTTAATTAGTTTTGTATCCTTTACAATTAACTCTTACATGCATATCGTTGCCATTTGTAACCGTGTTGTTTCTAAACTGAAACGTGAAAAAAATTATAAATGATGTGCACTTGCTAATGCAATTACACAACTGTTATTAAACGGACTATCGATAGGCTATTGATGAAATGTAAAACAAAGTATAAATTACCTAAATTTTACACGAATCTTTTGTCTGTTCCACTGTTGATTATAGTTGAAAACCTTGTTCATTAAAGTTTTTCTAATCATTTAAGGTAGTTGTGCAACTATAGCCATTATTAGATAATGTCTTGAAAATTTATATGAACATTATCAATGTTCGAAAAATTTTATGCCAATCGTGATAAAAAATCATGATGTTGATAGTCGAAAATTGGAATTTTTCGAAAGCTCCAAGAGCTCATGTTAAAAGTTGCCATTTTCAATATCAAATATCTTCTGTAACTAGCCATTAACATCTTTTCAAATTTTATACATTATAGAATGTATTAAAGAACATTCACACAAAGTTTCAAAAAATTATCTAACAAAATTTAATTTTAATGATTTCATATCTACTTTGTACATACTATTATTGTTATAGTTATAACTGTACGAAAATTTATGTTATTTTACAAAGATATATTTCCTATGAAATAAAGCTTGAATTATAAACAACGTATACAAATCGTTAAAAAATATATATATTTGTATAACTTTCAGAAATTCATGTGCCTAAATTTAGTTCGCGACCCAAATAAAGTTCGACTCTAATGAAATAAATTCATTATTCTTGGGATTCCTTTGTAGTCGAGAATTCCTTCATTGACTTCATTATTCAATTGAGTTCCTGACAATTTTGTAACCAAAAACTTTTAACAATATCAGAAGAGAGTCATTGAATGAAAATGGTAAAAAAAGTTTCCCCTGAAAACTCATGTAGCATCGCGATTCTATCATGAAAGAACAAAAACCAAAAAAAAAATAAATAAAATGTCGGTCCCCTTCAAATCTCTTATCATTCGGTGCAGTGTGTCGTCTCTCACGTTGGCCTTAATCGAGATTGCCACGATCGAGCGAACAGTGTGTGTCCGTGCGAGATCTGGACACGCGGGGGTCAATATCGTCACAGACCGGGTATGTTGTTTCCTTTTTTTGTGTCGACGTGAGGGCACAGCCAGCCCGAAGGAGGAAGAAGAGCGAGAAAGATTCAACCCTTGTCGAGAATCGGAAAAAAGCGAGGGTTCGATGGGCTCTCTTTTTCTTAGGGAACACAAACGACCACGACGATGTCGATAGGTGGACATCCTCGCGGGAATTGGAATGCTCGGTCCAGCCCTCTGACTATACAATGCCTTTCTCTCTCTCTTTCTCCCTTCGACTCTACTTGGATGGAGCAGTTACTTTAATTCTTTATAAGCGAGACACCATTATCGAGTTTTTCTACTGTAGGGTGTGTTCGTGCACCGGCCAAGCTTACTCATGAAAGAAAGCCCTTTTCTATGGCATTGTGCGCGTCGCGTGATAAAGAGAAAATTGCCACTTTAAGAACGAGTGTCCATAAAAAAAAAAGAAAAAAAAATAGATAAGCCTCGCGAGTGTAGAGAAACCTTTTTCGCGTTATCCTCGTGTCGAGGGCTATAAAATCGTTGACTTTACACGTGTGTACGCCGATACTATGGAACTTGATTATTTCGTATCAATATTATAAATCGCTGCAATAAATTCTCTCTTTTCTTCTCAAAGTACCAAGTCATTTACGTTTTATGCTAGGAAATGTGCAATAATGGACAACTATTGATTCACTGTAAACAGAAAGAAACGTTCACGATAATCTCGTGGGATAATTATAATTAATAGTGAAATAATGACGTTGACTTGCTCTAATGATTTATAATGATATTCATAACATAACTTGTTACTGTTGATTCACTCAATCAAGATATTCTTTCTTATTTTTCAGTTGTTCAAATGACTCCCTCTTGTGTTTGATTATTAGCTCGCCATAGCAATTGCAAGCTTATGACTATGAATAATGATTATAATTCTCTCGACTCGAGTTATATATATATTATTCCTCATGTACGCCCTCTCGAGCTTTTACACTCCGGTGTGAAGATATTCGTTATTTTTTTTACTTGATTTTATCCTTTTCCTAAGATTGGGAGCTTTGACTTGTCGCTCTCTTAAAAAAAAAAATTCTACAATCAATATTCCAAACATCGTGTCATCTAGTACAATGTCGATCAAAAAATAAAGACGCCACACGAATAAGATAAAATACATAAAAATAGGAACAGGTCATGAGGTGAATACAACGCCAATGTAACGGGTTAAGGTTAGTATCCGCACTTGAAACTAATATTTTTTCAATAAAAAAAGTAATGAGTAATTTATTAGCTACTTGTGAGTTAAAATAAAGAAGAAGTACGTATACGAAACATTTTTCCTTTATTTATCGTACAGCCTTAAAAACCATCGCATATTTACAACTTTTGTTGATAATATACAAAGTGTGTATGTTTTTCATATAATTATCCTCTTCTGCATATTAAAGTTTGTGCGTTGGGCGCTATCGACCCTCGACACTCACTCGTGATATATACGACCTTTTGTTACAATGTGTTTTAATTTATCGGGACTGAACCTTGAGTATCTCTACTAGATAATTGAATATTTTTTTTAAATTCTTGGAGTGTTCGATCCAGTGACTCGGTGGTTTTGGCAAACTTGCTGGTGGCGGAGCTTCCATAAATTTTGCACCCGCGTAAAAACTTTTCGTGTTGCAAGGTAAACTTATTAGATCACTTGAGTGTCTCGTTGCATTGTCGTGGTTGTTGTTGTTGTATGTGATGTTATTTCTACCTGCGCTTGAGTTGCACGGTACAGCGGCCATTCCTAACGACGCTGATCTATAGTGCTGTCTTTTGCCACCATTGTTTGATAAACCTTGCCTCTCGCCATAGTTACTTGATCTCCAACTCATATTCGTACTCGACGATGTTTGGTGAATTCGTGCGCTTTCGTTGTTTGGTGAACCTTGCTTCTCGACCTTGTTACTTGATCTCCAACTCATACTTGTACTCGACGATGTTTGGTGAATTCGTGCGCTTTCGTTGTTTGGTGAATCTTGCCTCTCGACCTTGTTACTTGATCTCCAACTCATACTCGTACTCGATGATGTTTGGTGAATTCGTGCGCTTTCGTTGTTTGGTGAACCTTGCCTCTCGACCTTGTTACTTGATCTCCAACTCATATTCGTACTCGACGCTGTTTGGTGAATTCGTTTGCTTTCGTTGTTTGGTAAACCTTGCCTCTTGACCTTGTTACTCATTTTAGACACCGAATTCGTCATCGTTGATACGAGCCCCTCGCGACTCCGCGACATCCGATTATCTTCGATTACCCGATTATCGTTATGGCCCATACGATTAAACGATTCCGTCCTTCTGTACTCGAGTGAACTTCTTTCTGTTTCAACTGAAAATAAATTTGTTAAATTTCATAAATGTATTATTAAGGACGTTGTATGGAAAATTTGTTATCGATAGAATTATTTTTAATTTGTACCATGAAAAAGAGAATAGTTGATATCTAACAGCTTGCAAAATTTTAAAAGGTTTCACCACGCAGGAGTCGAAATATTTATTTATAAAAATCAGAATTTTCTGTAGTCACTCATAAAAGTGCGTGTTACATGTTCCAATTTTCAACATTAAATATTTCGATTTGCAAATGGTGAAACCTTGTGAAACTTTGCATACGCTTTTATGTAACATCGAAGAAGTTTTATTTAATTTAAAAAAAAAATCTGATGAACATTTTTTTCGAAATTTTGTTTAATATATAACAAATAAATATTACCTGGGGCCATCTTGAATGTAGAATATGTTATTCTTTCAATTTGATTCAATTCGAGTCACTTTGAAACAACTTTTCTCAATTCACTTGAGCTTGTGTTGATTTTTGTGTATTGGTTCGTCTTAATTTTCAAATGAAAATCCAACAGAAACGTCGATTGCACGAGTTTGATCCGTCGTATACGTCCACTGGGGGCCAACTGAATCTTAAGTACCGAACGCTGCGTAGTATGTCCACCGAGGGCTAACTGAACCTTAAGTTCTGAACGGTGCATAGAATAGTATGAACCAATAGATACATTTCCCGCCCCCCTCCCTCCCTCCCACCCTACTTCGGAAGCATAATTAAGGAGACCTTTTCCAGGTGTACGCTGTACATTAATGGCTCATATGAACCTGTAGACTAATGAACGTTATTTCCTTGTTTTTGAACGAATATCTTTAACCTCCATTATATTTTACTTAGGTTTTTACGTCTTTTCCGTTTCTCTTTCATTTAATTACCCTAAATCTCCTTCACTTATTTTTCGATCTCATCTTCCATCATCGGAAGTAAACGTTGCTATAATACAGTCGGACTCGCGTATTTTTAACTTGATCTATTTTTACCTGTTTTTATATTTATTGTCAAGATATTTGTTTATAAAAATAAAAGATTGAAATAAATAAATGCCATCGGCCTACTATAGGATCAAAAGCAGAAAATGAAGAATAAATTAATGATACATGAGTTGAACTGTATTTTTAAGATATTTGTTTATGCTATATAGCACAAATATTTTCGCAAAATTTAATTATGCAGTCCATAAATAAATGAAGAGAAATAAATAAATGCTATCGGCCTACTATAAGATCAAAAGCAGAAAATGAAGAATAAATTAATGATACATGAGTTGAACTGTATTTTTAAGATATTTGTTTATATGACCTTAATACATACAATAAAATATATATCATATAGAAATAATAAATAATCACAATCGGCTCATTCTATGTGTCGAAAATGAGAATAAAGAAGAAGTTGAAAATAAAATAATTGGACTGCATAATTAAATTTTTCGAAAATATTTGTGCTATATAGTATAAACAAATCTCTTAAAAATACAGTCCAACTCATATATTATTAATTTATTCTTCATTTTCTGCTTTTGAGCCTGAAACGAACCGATTGCATTTATTTATTTCGATTTTTTATTTTTATAAACAAATATCTTGAAAATAAATGTTAAATCAGTTAAAAATACGCGAGTGCGACTGTATTATAGCACCATTTACTTCCGGCATGAATTTTCGAATTACGCTCCAAATTTCAGCATAACTTCATGTATAAAACTCCAAGTCCGATGTGTAAAAAATCGATTCTTTTATTTTTCGAAATGTTTCTCACCCTCACACTATTCCAAGGACATCGATATTTCGATTATTTATATAATTTCAATCGTCTTAGCAATTCACAAAAATATTAGAGTGTTAAACAACAAAACAACTTTGAACGAAATAAAAAAAAAACAATTAGTAATGATTTTATAGTTACGAGATACTTCAGGTAGTAACAGCTTTTTTAAGAATATTTGGAGTTTGAAATTTTCAAATGTCTCTGGCCTTTAATCTTTTAACGATCTTTAAACCGACTTGTTAGTAGTCGGATAAACATAAACTCAAATATTGGCATAGCCAATAAGAAGTCATTTGGGCTGTGAAATTTTTAAACGCGTATTTTTTCTTAACGAAATGAAAGAGAGAAAAAAAAATACAAAAAAATTGAGAAAATGTTTGAACTTACGGTTGTGTTTAATACCGAAAAACTTTCCGAGTTGACCGCAGCTGTTGGCAACAGCGCTTCTCGCGGTGAAAATTGACGATGATGGCGTCGTCTCGGTCTCGCTACAAACTGCGCAATAATCTCGATAAACGAGACAAGCGGAGCAGCAGCAGCTTTCTCGTGGCAATGTAACGTAAATTAATGCTTTGGGATAATCGTAGCGATTACCGCAAGATTGGTGCTACCTCGATCTTGCTAGAGTCTCGTCTCGCCTCGACAATGTTGTTGTTATTATCACGAAGTTGCGTTGTAAGCATAAATTTGGCAACATTAGTCGACCGTAAGGTTTACGGAATTTCGTCGTTCTCAAGCGAAACTTTATGCCTGCCGTAATTTCTTTTTTTTTCTTGTCCCCTCGATCGAACCGAACAGAATTTTTATTTCACACGTTTTCGAAAATACACAAACACGCGAACCGAAAAAAGAAAAATAACAAAGAAAACAAAGATGGAGTCGACTTTCCTTGCTCGCGCGCGCACACACACACACACCGCACAACCTACGGGTTTTTTTTAGCACAGCTGGATTCACAAGATGGCCGCCCGCGTCTTGTTTGTGTTTTTATTTCGAGCTGCGGCACGCAACTAACCTTCCCCCACTACTATGTTATTTTTTTCCTCAATTTTATTGCGCCGATCCCCTTGCTCTCTTTTTCACAAACTCAACGAAACTTTTCGTTTCTCTTCGCACGATCTCAATCTCTCGTATGCGTTATGGAATATAATGGGGGAAAAAAAAATCAAACGAAAATGTCCTGGGATGAAAGGGGACGAAAGTGGGAGGGAAGAAAAAAAAACGAAACAAAAAATCGAGCTCACAAAACACTCCCGCGACGTGTACAGTTTCTACTATTTTTTTTTCGCAAAATTTTTTTTTTCTTTTTGTTTCTAGATTTTTCTTCTTTTTCTTTCTTCTCACATTCCACTCCAATATCTCAACTCTATATCGTAATTCTCACGTTGGCCCACAAAGCCTCGGACAAATATACGATTTGTTTTTGTTTTCAACGCACTCGAGATTTATAGTTCGACGATACGTAGATATATATATATTTTTTTTCTCTCTCTTTTTTTCCTCTATTACACAGACGGATAAAAGTCACCAAAACGATTTTTTTTTACCGCGATGGATCTTCCTTCACTAGACCACACTCTTGGCTCTACTCGAACTGTTGTGCGAGCGTTCTCTTTTGCCTTCGCTCTCTCGCTCTCGAACCCACCAGAGATCCCCAATCACGCGACTCCCTCCTCCCTCCTTCTCTTCGCGGTATAACGCGGTCTCTGTCTCTCTCTCTCTCCCTCCCTCTCTCTATCCTTCTCGGATACTGTTGCCACACGTTTCTTCTCTCTCCAACAACAGCACAATACACAAACGTCCTCAGTTCGTCTTCCAAAGCCGTCGCAAATCGCGTTATATACACTGTGTATTTGTCGATTCAACGCTCGCACACACACACACGCACACTGAGCTCTCTTCTCTACTCTCTCGTAACACAACCTTCCTGTCAGACGGAGCTTTTGCCTTTGTCACGAAATTCTAGTACGATCTGTGTAAAGTCGGAGGAATTAGGAAGCATCGTTTTCTCTCTGTCTCTCTTTCTCTCTCTCCTTCCCCCCCCCCCCTTCCGCCCCTCGTTCGCTTTAATCATATTACAAGGCACCTATCCAATGTAAAGCCATCCCTTGCTCTTTGTGACCTCGGCTTAACCAATCGCGTGTCTCCGCGCTTCGGGCGTTTTCGATAAACTTCGGATAATATTGATAAAAGACTCAAAAAAACGTTAATTTTTCATCAAAATATGTAATTTCAAATATTGAAATAGATCGCTAAGATTTTTTTGTACATTTCGATTATAAATTTTTGCACAATATTAAACAATTATTCAGTAACATAACGATTTGTTGTTCATAACGATCCGTAACTCCCCTCGAAGCTGATTGGTCCGTAACGTCTCGTCGAGAAAGCCCCCCCCCATCCTCACGAAACGACGCTCGAAAACACACGGCATAATTATCTCGAACGTTCGTAGGGTCCTCCGCTGCATTTCCAATGGCGTGGCGGTCGCCACTGCTCTCCATCCTCGTTTTTTTTCCATCTCTCTTTCACGCTCTCTCTCTCTCTCTTTCTCTCTCATTCTCTTTCTGGTGTTCTTTGTCTATCGCGAAACCGTGCCCGCGCGCGCGCATCCATATGCTTGCGGTGCTGTCGCCGCGGTGAGGCTAATGTACAAACTTGGTTTTTCCTAATCATCATCGTGAACGGGCGGCTTAGTCCGAGGCTTGAATCAAACCGATATTGCTCTTTCTTTGGTACAATATTGTTCGATTCATTATTTTGTGCGAAAAGAGCAAACGGCTCGGGCTAACAAACTCTGTAAGATAAAGAAAAAAAAAAAAATTCATTTGCGCATTGCGAACGTTTTTGCACCTTGTGTGTGTTTTGCTCCTATAAAGTGACGAATAACCTCAAGCGCAAAAAAAAACCTGAGTTGCAATCGTGTGCAATAATCAACGGGCTATAGTGAATTTAACGAATGGTCTTTGAGATACTAAAATTTATAAAGAAAACATTTTTTATTGAGTGATGAAGAGAAAAGGAAAAAACTACAAGTCAGCATAGTTCGCGCTTTGATCAACGGTTGAGGTCTCTATTTGTACCCCTCTCTATCTTTCTCTCGCTTTCAAAACATTATTGATATATCCCTACAAGTCATGAATAACGCAGGAAGTGACGGTTGCCAGAACGAAAATACACTTCGTGATTAATCGATTCTCTCAAGCAAAGAAAAGAAAAAAAAATAAATAAGAATTGACTTTTCTCTTTATTTCGCTTTCACCTCTCGTGTTTTGCACGTACAGCGAATATAAATGAAGGCGTTTTCTACGCCACGGAGCGTGGCAGAGAGGACATCGATAAATAAATGTAATATGCGTATGTAAAATTTGCTGGGAGGGCACGAGTTTACCGAGTGACGGGAAATAGTGAACGGGCGCTGAGCGTGCCTAGTACAGATGGACGATTATAGAGGCGTTCGTGTAGGCGCCTTAAAAATTGTCTCTACATAGTAGGGTCCTCTGGTGGCGTAGAGCGGAAGCTCCCCGAGAGTTGTACCAGAATATATATTATGGGTGGGGTCGCGACGCGACGTTTCGTCACGAGTGAGACAGAGATAGAGAAATCGGAAGCGCGTGCGCATGCGCTCGGCAAAATTTATTATTACGAACAATAAGCGAGAGGCGAACGGTGAAAGATATTACTCCAGTGTTTCACCACAGTGTGGCGCGAGTAGTACGTGGCCATTTCTATCCTACGAGGCCAATGTTGTTTTATTATTTTCATTCGAATATAATTATTTCGTTGTTTCGAAAATAATTGATTATTTTTATTCGAGAGAGAGAGAGACAGAAGACTATTTGATAATAAAAATCACTCTGTTTCTCCTGTCTCTCTCTCTATCTCTCTCTCTCTCTCTCTCTCTCTCTCTCTCTCTCTCTCTCTCTCTCTCTCTCTCTCTCTCTCTGTGGGCGCGCTATGAAGCCGCTCCTGCGAGAACCGTCGCGAATCACGCACGCAGAATAAATCACAGCTAAAGGTAGGAAAAGCTTTTCCTACCCCGAAAATAAATTTGAATTGAACAAAATATATATATATCAAATAAATGAAAAAAAACGTTAAATATACTGTGTTCGTACATATATATATATAGAGATGCGTATATATGTTAAAAGAGAGAAACGTCGCAGGTTCGAAGAAGGAGTGAGAACAAAGCTGTCGTTTCTCTCTTAAAAAAAGCACACCAAAAAAAAACAAATCAATCTGTTTTGAATACTTTATTCCTGTTTTTCTTATTTCTTTGTTGTGTTTTTTTTTTATTATTACCATTCTTTTACAAATCTTTTTAATAATACTTTTTTTTGTCTCTTCTAGTTTACAAAGTAATATATATATATAATTATAACGCTGAAAATAATGAAGTAAAGCTTATTATTCTCGTTCCTGGCTTGGGTAGACTCATCACCGAACGAGTTTTTCCTGGTTGCTCTGGGCTTGAATCATTGTTATATGCAATTAAAAAAAAAATGAAAAATGAAAAAAAAAATAATACTCCATGTGTACATGTATTATATCGCCTTTCCCTTCCATCGAGCAATTTTCCTCGCTGCGTTTTGCACACACACACACACACACACACACACACACACACACACACATATACATATGTATATTCGCTCTTCTCTCGGTCCCACTCCCTCTCTCGATATATTTTTTTTTGCTCCCACCGTTTCCTCGCGTCACTTCTATGTATTCTCCACCCCTCCACCTCCTCCTCTTCCTCCTCCTCGCAGTTGCATCTGCCCTTACGTTACGCTTTCCGTTCCACCCACGATTCCTTTATTCTCCTTCTTCCTTCCCCCCCCCCCCTCTCCGCCAACTCCAAATTTCCTTTCATTCTGTCTATCTCTGTTTAGCTCAGTTTTGTTTTTTTTTTTTATTTTTTCGTCTTTCTCTTTCACGAATATATATATATATACAACTCTACTTTATATAGCCCCGATGTATTACGGAGGATGCACGCACGTCTCAGAGAAAGGATATATCTATATAAATATATTGTAATAGTCGCTTGCGCACGAAGAACATTGCCACGTTCGTCTCTCCCGCCTCGCACAAGCAATAAAAAAAAAGGACGTGCGATTTTACACATATATAATATACCTTTAGCCTCTGTAACTTCTCTATATATTACCGTATAATTTTTCTAT
>JABMBV010033295.1:0-15403 GCA_018906735.1 Mesochorus sp. PSUC_FEM 10030011
AAATATATATATTTTTTTATTCAACTTTTTCAAAAATTCTATTTACATTTTCGTATTATTATCATCGCCCATAGCGAATAGTAACGATATTCAACAATGTACGTGAAGCTTTTAGTTTGAAGAGTCGTGTACAAGATGTAATTCATCACGATATTACAATGGGAGCGAGTGGATATATAATGAAATAAAAAATAAAGAAAAAAAAAACGATTTCATTTGCTCTGCACTCTCCATTCTCGACAGTTTGATCCATGTTCAATTCTCTCTCGTTTATTCGATTGGATCGGACACGGCACCCTCAAATTGCGACGCATACGTTCGAATAGCCCCCGCAATTTTCGATACGCACTTGATCCCGAATCGCTCTCTTCAATAGTGACCTGTGCTCGATACTCTCGATCGTTTATTTTTGCCCTCCCGTTGGTACTCAATTGTTATACGTTCTTGCAGATCCTCTACCCGATCGTTTATTCTATCTAGTTTTTTTCTCATATGGGCATCGGATGGTCGCTACACTCGCAGCCCTATTTGCTCTTTGGCTTCACGATTTTTATTTCCTCGCGGAGGTGAAAGCTAGAATTGAGTTTTCCGGGTCATCCAAGAGCATCCCATTCAGAGAATTCAGACTATTCAAGTCATGTTTGGAAAAAAAAGAGTCTTCTCACATGTTCCAATGAACAAACCACGATTAAAAAAAAAAAAAAACTGTTTTCTCATCGAGGAAACTCAGTGATTCATGCTGAATAAAAATAAACAAAGTTATTTGCATGTGTAAACTTGTGATTTATTTGTATCCAAGACAAAAACGATTTTCGGTTCATCAATTCATACATTTATATTCATTCATTTCATATTATCATTTTCTTCTTCTACAATTATTCACATCGATGACTGCTTTTATTATATCGATTAAAAAAAAAAAGAAAAAAAAATCGTTATCGGTTCACGCTTAAGAGGATTAATCCAGGATATTGTTTTGGAAAATGAAACGAATAAAAACCTGGCTTTTTCGTAGTCGATGGAAAAAAAAACGACTTTCGTGATAATTCGATTGAACCAACTGAAAAACCGACGTGCCGGCTGTAAAGGATTTTATTGTTATGAATTTAATTTTCATACAAACAACTCGGTGGTCCTCCCTCGGTCTCTGGCATCAGCAACGCGGTCGCGTCTCGTTTTAGTCTTTTAGTATATAACATCGAAGCAAAAACTCGAGTTTGGCACTCGACGCAATGCTGTGAGCTCTAGCTACGTGCCAATGCCAACGGAATAGGTACTTAGAGCGACAGAAACACAAGGGTTGCTTGTACTCTATGGGTACCAATGCCGTAAAGTCGCAACCGTGCAGAACTCCCTCACTTTCTCTCTTTCTCTTGCTTTCTTTCTCATTCTCTCTCTCTCTCTCATTCCAACTCTTTCGTCACTGTCGTCACAGTCGAATAGCCGGGAAGCGGTGGGCTACCCGGCTGGTTACCCGTAATCCAATAAAACTCAGAGACGAACGCGGGGATTCGGCAAGCGAAATTTAATATCCAACGCCATCAAAAGTCGCTGGGATTGTTTCCAGTCAGTTGTGACTCTCGCTTACTCTTATACCCCTATCGAATTTTATGTATATATACATCCCTGCATCAGTGAACAATATCACATAGTTTCCTCTCTCTCTCTCTCTCTCTCACTTTTCCTAGCTCTTATCCCACTTGCTGCTCGCATCATGAAAGAGAACACGACTACTGCTTGAAATAAGTCATGAAAAAACTGGAGAGGTACTTCATCTTTATGACCTCTTATTTTTAATAAAATTAGTCAGGTGCTCGAAGAAAAAAATTCAACGCTAAATATATTTTCAAGTTTACAGTCAAGTGCTTTACTTAATTGTATTAATCTTAAATAATATAGATACAGATTTTAAATTGAGTCTTTTTTATAAATAGATATCGTTTCAATATCAATATTTCTCAGCTTACAACTTCAGATTTTTTCAAAAAAATACTTTTATTTTTACAAGAGCTAAAGTTGTAAGATGAGAAAATTTATTTTTCCATTTATTTAGTTATCATTTAATTGCAAATATTCAAATATTTAAACACAATTTTCGGAATCGTATTCAATATATACTGTTACTGATCCAGGATCCTTTTTTTTATCGATATCACATTAATTTCTAATTCTTAACAATCATCTATTTCATAAAAAATATGAGCAAAACATTATGAGCTCATTGATTACAATTTCATGTGAAAAGAGTATTATTGTGGACTAATATTTTATGGCTATATAATCACTATCGAGTTTTAGTATTACATCTCCATTTTCTCTTTGTGTGTATCGTTCTCTCACCTATGTCTCATCTACCGTGGTTATACAATATAAATGTGGCTAAAGCACGTTTACGTACCTCTCCCTCTCACTCTCTCTTTCGAGCAAACGTGCACCAAAATAAACCACTACCACTGTCACGATTTATCCGTTGTGGTGCAGACACATTTGTACTTATCGTTATTAATCAGCGGCTCGTATATACAAACCGAATAGTGAACACTGGTATTAACGTGAGCACGGCAAATCCGCTTTTCTCCGTTGGACTCGCTATTCACAGATAACTGATATGCATTAACCGTATGCACTTTGCAGTATTCATTCGCCCACTATCGCATCTACTGTTTGCTCAAGTTTTACTCATTCCCTGTCCCAAATTCTTTGAACTCAATCATTTCTAGCAACAGTGTGAAATACTAACGGTCTAAAAACGTTAACAGTATATTAGGGGACATAAAGCATTTAAATCAATTTTATTCAACCATTTATTGTCTTTAAAAAAGATGCACGAGTGCATGCTTGATTGTTCGCATTTGATTAGTTCCTTTCAGTAATTCCGATCGAATATAAAGTTTTTATAAAATATTTACTTCAAATTTTGCTGATGAATCGCTGAGTATTATTTGTAAGAAGGTGAAAATGTTAGCATATTTTTCATGTAAACGAAAATTTTAAAAAAATATCGAGCTACATTTTTCATTTTGAGTGCACTCAAAAATTTCTTTATTAATGTGAATCAATAATTAATTCACAAACTTACTCATGTTTGTACATTTCCATCACTTTGCAGTAAGCGATGCGTTCTCTTGGAAAAAAAAACGAAGAATTCTAATTAAAAAAATGAGAGTAAAAGCAGTGAAAACCGATAATTGCTCTCGCGATCGAGACGAAGTGTGAAATCGCTTATTATGAATAAGCGTGGTGAATGTTCAATCATGAAAGTCGCAACGAGGGGGAATCTTTCTTTCACGTTGCCTATACTCACTTTTGGTTTCTTCGAGCTAGGTAATTAAATAAATTGACGAATAGGTTTTGAAGTGAAAAAGCATATAACTTGAACAGCACATTTTGTTCAGCATCAATCAATACCAGAATACCTTTTCTTCTTCATTCCTTTTTTCCTTTTTCTTATATGATTTCTCGTAAAGTTTAGGTTTATTTATCCGATATTCCTCCCAGCTAAAATACTGACAAAATACACTGGAAAAAGAAAGTCAATTTGCAAAAGCCAGTTTGAGTCGTTCTAACTGGTAGATCGTCTCAACTCAAGAAAAAAATTTTTTATAACTTTTTTCTATGATGTTTTATTGTCATGGGTGCTTTTCATCGCAGAATATTATCGGTTACGAATATTCGAGGTCCAGTGCTAAGATCGGAAGGTCCATATCAGTTAAAATTCTGAATTTTTTGTGGATGAATATAATATGATTCTATATCACAAAAAACGCATGTTAATAACAATTAGAGAATGTGAGAGAAAGAGAAGAAAGAAATCGACTGAATCTAACAAAGTGAAAACAAAAATTTTATGTTGATACTACTTAACAAATCATCACAAATTTATTTGTCAGTCATAAATCGAATAATTATGATCTCTAAGGATGTGTTTAAAATGTTGAAATGCATATTGTTTGCCGAATTTTTAATTTACGATGATATGAGTCAAATTAAATTGATTGATCGAAAATTTGAAATATTTTAATCGGAAAGGAAATATCAGCAATATAGAAAAAATCAGCAAGTTTTAAATTATATAAAGCACAATCATATTAGGAAAACTGAGCTTGTAAAACTAGAAATCTCGAATAATTTTAAGAAAAGAACCAGCCTAATGTGATTGCATATGATTTGTTAATGAGTTTAATATAGATTTTTTAATTGCATTTTCATAGCAAGTGCATGGAGAAAAGAAATCGTGGTATAAAGATAGATGAAAGAATATGTCGTTATGGCCGCAGACGAAATAATTTGCGGGATACAAACCAGCGTTCGTAGCTGCGTTATTGGTGCACATTAGTAAGCTATAACGAGGTTATATTTTATAGCAAACCGTAACACCTTTGCATGTCTTGAGAAAATTAGGCGTAAAATATCACATTAATATGCAATGGTGTTGGAATCTTTAACAAGTCGACATGGGTTGCGAGTTTTGGTCAAGAATTAGTGATGATAAAACCGAAGGCAAAAGCATATGTGGTGCTGGTTGAAAAGGGGTGTGAGGGCATACCGAGTAACCCTCTATTCCCGAATTTTGGTTTGTCGGCAATAACAATAGATCTGCCTAATGAGCTCCTAAATAAGGGTTAGTAAATCCATGTATTTATGCGTGAGTTATGTCGGACCCTATATAAAGAGAGAGGAAGTGAAAGAGAGAGAGAAAGAGAGGAATAGGCGGACTGGGTGGTGCTCAGCGTATGAAGGAAAGCAAAAGGAAGCGACGGAATGAGAACTGGAGAATCCCTGGAGTAGAACGCCAGAACAAAGAGAAGTAAATGAAGGTGGAAAGGGGTGGAAGAGTGGAGGCCGAGTGTATTTAGAGCACATGCGTGAGAGACATAGAGTGTATCTGCAAAGGTAATTAACGCCCGTCTTGGTAAAACCTAAGCATACAGAAACGCATACAACTAAGCCCACGTTAGAATGAAATGCGAGCCAGTAACTATAAATGGAAGCAGAAAACGTAATACCGAGTATCCTCTTTAGTTACACGAACGAAGTAAACGTTAATACAAATGAACTTCTGAGCAAAGAAAAAGAAAGTCGTTTGTTATAGCACCCTTAAAAGGGATGTCGTTATAAATGAAAGGAAAAACTTAGAAGCGACAAACGTCCACCTCTTCAACTGGGCTGTTGAGGTAGTTCACCGAGGTTAAAACGTACTAATTGCCACCGCTGTTTAATAGCTGGGATGTAAAGTATTCGAAACATTTACAACGGACACCTGTTTCAAAATCAACAATGATATAGTCAAATAGTATAACTAACTTTGATCTACTTATGAAAATACATTTTTTATTTTCACGAATAAATAATTTATTCACAGTCTTGATTGATCTTTCATCTGACGTCCATTTTCAATGATGATACGTCTTAGGTAATCTTTGAAAACATAAACGTACGTCTCTTAATCTACTCATAAATCTCAGTATCGTTTGCAGAAACGGGAATAATCTCATCTATGACTACCAGCAGAGGAGGAAGAGACAGACCGGGCTAGAGCTTGATCTCTTGAGAACTTGAACAGAAGGATTTGAAAAAGGCACTCGGCACTGTACAAGCGAGTGAGAATGAAAGGCCAAGTAACTGAGGTAGAACAAGAGAAAAGAAAACAGATGGAAGGCTTGTTGAGGCTCTTCTGTGAGACAGGATTAAGGACAGCTCCAAAATTCTCCTGGGTTATGGTGTGGCTTCTCCTTGAGCAAAAGGACTTCCGACATTGGTCCTCTAGTCCAGCTGGCCTGGCGCTCTTGCTGCCAGTATCAGGACCAGAAGCCAGAGGATTAATCGCTGGAACAGCAAGAACGTTGAAACATCAACCCCCACTATGACCCTCAATCAAACCAGAGTTTCAACGTATCTTTTAGTTTCATCAATGATCTTCACGTTTCAATGAACGTAAACACGGAAGTTACATCGATGATCATAGCGAACTAATACATCATAAAATCAATATCCCATTGTTATGGAAACAAGTCGCGGATCATACTGAACTGTATCTTTGACTACAGAATGAACACGACAATTTGGAGCTCGCATATCTTTGTCTTCGAGACAACGCGATCCCATCCATAACTCATAAATACTGATAAATTTAGTCTGGTTCATGTAGGTTTGAATATTCACGCTTTGATACATTACACAACGTACTTATTCAATCATAGAATATAATCATTTTCATTAAAATATATATGAATCTAGAAGTGCTTTGATATATTTAAAGAATATTCTTCTTTAGATTATATGACAACAGGAAGAGAAGGAGAATTCGAGAGGCAGAACGATGGTAATGAAAATAAACGAAGCTCGAACACGAGAACTTTACGGTTTGACGGATATTGTAGGACCCTAAATCAACTCGGTCAACCTATCATCCTGCCTCACAGGATTATATGTTAAAAATACACCATAGTAGACGATTCATAGTACAGCGCATACACAGCAAAATGCAGTTGAAACTTTTTATCCATATACATAAATGCATATATATACATAATATCCATAATCGCTATATGTATACAAGGACTTACCGTTGTCACTGAAGATTTAAAACTGGTATGTCTTGCTAATGACCATTAACTGGTTGTCCTGCAGCTAGCGAACAAACGGCAGTTGGACGAGCCACGGGGTCGTCGGCGTGGGTCACCCTGTTGGCGAGGCAACCGTGCAATTCCCTTTTTCCGAAAGCTCCCTAAACATCCACGAACTCCAGTCTCCGGATACCATACACCAAAACTGCAGTTGGTGTGGTGCTATCCTCTGGTACACGCTTGTGCACGGCACGGACGAGCTCTGACTAACCCCCACGAGATTTATGCGCCGGATGTGGCTCGACCCACCGAATGGTTTATGAGTTTCGGGCGTTAAACGTAAGCAACCTCTACCTGTCTCGTTCCTCACTCTCTCGGTTGCTCATTCTTGCTCTGTTGTTGCGCCCTCCCTTTGCAATACAGTTACCTACAATACCAAGTATTCTCATACATACTCTCGCCATAATCCTGTTCGGATCACCGTGAAGCTTCGTTGACTGCCACAATTCATTGTAAAGTATTAGATCGTACTAATTTAAAGAAGAACACCTATTTTGATTATTATTGTATCGGCGAGTTGATAAACTATTTTTATGAACTCATAATATGGATATATCATTAGGGCATTTTGTTGAAATAACTTTTAGAAAAAAGCTCATGATCATATTTAATGGATGTCTTAAGATTTGATGGTATAAAGTTTTTTCAATACGACTTATAAGAAAAACAAAAGGAGGAGTTTTAAGACTGTATCGTAATGGATAAAAATTATTTTTTATTAAAAATATATGCCACTATTTTTAGCATTTGTTGATTTATTTACAATTTAACATAGATCACATATATTGTATAAACATATAACTGCAAATATTCATATCTTCAAATCCTTTGTTGCGTTTTACAGAAAAATAACCTAATCATATTTCCTACAATGAAAGCCATGAGATTTCAAAGGGATGATCATAAAAAAAAGTCAATGCCTCTCACATAGACGATTCTTATGGTAGAAATCAGTAGGATATCGTCTGAAAATATTCAAAGTCATACAGAGCCATATGCGATCTTCAAGACAGGATACGACTTCAATAGTACTTGAGTATTTTCCTTGTAGCGAAAAGCTTTTTATAAGGATAACGTCGTACGTGATGTTACGGGTTTCGATTTCTCGCCAATGGTATGCCTTTTATATCGTGGCATCCAAGTACAAACCTTCAATGTACTCAGAATCGCTTTTCGAATTTTCGCTCTAGAAAGGCACAACCAACAGACTACATTGATACTATACAACAGTTTGATATGTTTATTTTATCTTAGTTGTTTTTTTTTCGTATTATGTTAAATTTTTTTTACTAAGCTCTGTAAATGAGTATTCAGTTGATTTGCATTGCTAGAGCTTATTCTCAGTACTATTTTAAGAAACGACCAATTCATTAATATTTCAATCTTTCACCTATATTTAAATACTTTTTGGCAATCGCTTATTTTAGTATAAATGTGACTAAGCAATAAGATAATATCAAAATTTCATTTCTGATGCCATAGAAAATCTGCGCTGTGTTCTTTAGTTTATAATTATAAAATTGAGCCAAATGGTCGACTACCCCCTGATGGTTCATCGAAGCCGATCCTGAATAAGCTACACTGTAGCAAAATATGAGCTTTTATTATCACCGTTTCCAAGTTCTTAATCTGATTTAAATTCTAGGATCTTTGAACCTTACCATTTTGTACCGAACTCTCATGTCTGATGATTATTAAATTATTTGAACAATTCACTGGTACAAGATTGAAGCACAGCATCAGTGTTCGAGTATCAAGAGAGGTAGCAGAGTCTCAATATCTATTTATATAAGAAGCTCACACGAAAATCGTTGCCAATTTCCAATCAATCCGTTGATTCGATTATTTTGAGCTTTTATGTATGTCTCCGCCAATTGCATCTACTGAATCTTCTACTGTATCTTGTCCAATACGAAACAAAAAAAAAATCCAGATCACTTGTTCACAATAAAAAAGGTAATCACTGTTTGCGATGGTGGTAACTATAGGATCGCCCGAAGTCTTTTTTGCTATGTACTAGCAGTAACCATAGTGGAAAAAGAGTATCGGACCGTCCTTCTTTTTTTTTCTCTCTCTGTATCTCTTTGTTCGTGTCATTATTCTTTGCTATCTCATTTTTCCTTCCGCTTGCTTTTCCCATCATCCCAACTCCAAGGAATTATTTAGATAGAGATGAGCGAGTATATCGCGTGATGTAATCTCTACACATATCGCTATAGGGATTACGTATATTTAGTTTACGGAATGACAAGGACTATGACAACGACAGCGACAACGTCTAGTCGATGGTAAACGCAAGAGCTTTCTGACGATGTCACCAAGACCCGTTTATAGGAATCCAGCGTTAAGTGGACCCTCTTAACGTGTATTCAGATGGTTTGATCGTTGCATGCAGTTCATTGCAACAAATACCTCGAATTCCCACAGTATTCTACTAACTTCTTCAGTTGTATGCTTTCTCCCAGATCACGAAATAAAATGAAACTTTATGTAATCACTACTTTCATGCAGTACATTGAAACATCAATTTCACTTTCTGATTCCAATCGTTTCAAGAATAGGCAAAAAATTGAGTTGAAAGCAATCAACTGAAAAATAATAACTTGAACATTGTTTTTTTTTATGGTAACGAATGAACTCAAACATTTAACCAAAAGACATTATGCTCTTAACGATCCGTTTTGATTAAAGATCAACTAAAAGAGTTCTGGGCATTTGTAGTAAAATTTTTAAATAAATACAATAAAGAAAATCAATTCAGAATAAAGCATTGATCAGTTATAGTTTGTAAATAGTAAGATTCATTTGATTGGTGTCAATCAATATCGTGATATCGAAGTTATAATATCATACAGTCGCCATTATTGCGAGTCGCTAGTGCACAGAAATTATCGTTATTAACGCTATTATTAAACGCTCGAAGCATGCACCCGGGGGCCATTAGCGGTGAGTTGCAGTGGCAACGGCAAAGGATGCGCCTGCGGTGAGCATAATTTCAACGAGAAAGAGGCCGCGGGAGGAGGCAAAGGATGGGGATGAGGGTGAGGGGAGGGGGGGGGATGGAAGACAGAAAGCGAGATATAGAGGGTAGAAGAGCTCGGGAACACCTCCTTAACTGTTGCAATAATAGTAGTTTGTGGTGGTCGGCGTAGCTCCTGCTGCTTGAATGCGCTTGCCATGTTAGTTAGTGGGCAACGAGCGAAGAAGAGGAAAGCCCAGCGGGAAGGGAGAATAGTGGTTAGAGGCCCATCTCTCGTGAAGGATCGAGATGCTTTCACTGTTGGCTGGCTGTGGTCGTAGCGTAACGCGGTTTCATGCACCAGATAGACAGATGGATGGGGCAAGACCTGACCGAAGTGAGACGCAAAAGAGCGAAGATAGTTTGAAATCTCGTGGTATAAAGACCGTTACCTCTGCCAAAAGCGATGAGATAATCCATCGGGAAAACAGATTGAGAATAGTGGCTGGAAACGAATGAAAGCAGACAACATGGACGTCGAAAAGATGGAAATATGCTATATTCTATAATTTACTTCGTTTTAAAAAAAATTATTCAAATGGCTCAATTGCGTATTGAATCGTGCAAAGTTATTATCATTTTTTTTTCAATTTATACTTCGTTTGAACAAAGAAAGTTTGACGAATCCGTTATTTTAAGATTGTAGTTAAATTTGTGTTGTTAATTTTTCAGCAATAACACAAGTTCCTAATAGAAACACTAGAATGAAGAAAGTCGAAACCTAAAAAAGGTAAAGCATGATAAAGGAAAAAAGTCTCTGTTTAAAGATAACACCAAAATCATTTGTAATGGTTTGACGTTCGTGTCCACCAAATGCAAATAAGTTACGTTGGAAGTGCAAACTCACTTCCACTTTGTATTGTACGAGTTTTTCATCCTCTTTCTCTTTTCTATTTCTTCGTTCTACTTGATTCCCCTAATTGGTTTTACTTTGTTACCTGTGCTTTCATTCAACTCTCAGTTGCTCTTATACCAATGACTATTGGACTATCGGATTGTAATGAATCACATAAATTCACGTGAACACGTAATAAAATAACAAAAAAATATTAAATTATATACATTTACTGAATTATTGTAGAGAAAAATATCTACCCAAATAAACAAATCTTCTGATTTTATGCCGGAATAAAGAATGATAACGTTATAATCATCCCTCTTTTATAATTCGACGATGACGACTTGTTGGAATGCTCCAGTTAACTGCTCGTATCATGAGTTCACAAGCCATTATTTCCGGTAATTGTGCGGTATATTTGTTGATATGTATGATTGCCATATATGGGACACATGGAAAAACAGTGAGGGGCGCACACGGTAGACGTATGACATACATATGGGATTGAAGTATGCAAAAACGAAAGAGTTAAAGCAAAATCATCTTGATGCAGCTGTGCCGCTCGTGCTTCATATGCTCTCTGTTTTTTTTTCCGACACGTGCACTATACAAATATGTATACTACTAGGGGACGTCAATAAGTATAAAATGATATATATATATGCTTGTGGGGTACGCAGATTTTAAGGGTTGTAAAGCCTTAATGCTTTCTCAGGATTCTCAGGTTTCCGAAATCGATTTGCATTATGATCCATTTCTAAACAAAATTATCAACAAGAAACAAATTGTTTCGTTTCAAGTTATGAGAAGAGTTGAATTATCTGAAAATATGCTTTTATTATGAAAAATAGCTGAAAAAATGGTCTACATATCAATAATGATAGTCTAAAACTGTCCACTAATTCTCTGCACTTGCCAGCTTACACATATTTCGAAATTGCTCCCTCCCCCCAATGATTGCTTGTCATAAACGATCTCCGTTCTCATTTGCATGTGATTTGGGTTAGTTATCCACTGGATGCTTTCTTTACTATAACCGAGCCATTTTGTCAGACTTTGATTCGAGACGAAATCCCACGAAATTGACAGATGTCGCACGTGGACAAATACGCATGGACAGACCTGTCACTCTATCAATATATCGGTGACGGGTCTGATTAGCGGGAATTGGCACTGGCCGCACCCTTCTAATCTAACTCCCTCTTTTGCTGCACACCCGGTGATGCAGATAGGCAAAAGCCCAATAACCTACCCTTTTCATTTGATAGTAAAAACATCCCCTGAGAATATATATATTTATATATGCATATTTGACTATATAGAAAGAAGGGAAAGAAATTATGATTGTTTTCAATTTCATAATAAATTGATAGAATCGACGGGTAAATCCTGCTACATTTATAGCTAATAAACGTACCTAAATCCTGAACATTGGCATCTTTTTCTGACATTTAAAAATTTGTAAAACTTGATAAATACTCTCAATTATACATAGATTTTAATTCTCAATTAATTTTTCTCTCTCCTCAAATATATGTTCCTTTTTTAATTGATTTTTCAATCAATCGTATCTTCTTTCAAACAAAGAACGTGATGTTTTTAATGAATTAGTAATTGTTCGTAGGAAATAAATTCGCAGCATTTATTAGCGATTGCTTTCTTTATTTAAGAAGATTTATATGTATGAATAGATACTTTTTTTTTCCCCTTTCCAAAATATATTTAATCTCTGATGTCTGAAATCTCTATTATTCGATTTCGATCGGATTCGAGAGAATTATAATCGATTGAAAACTTGAAATACATCATCAAGTCTGGTAGCATACTCTAATAATACAGCGCCACAAAAATTTCAAGTATTGTTAACTTACAGTAAAATATTTGAGCTATTAAGCGATATTCTTTTATTTGTATTCTAATTCAAAGCTTTTGATATGTGTATGAGTTGGACTGATGAATTCAAGTATAGCGAACTTCAGCGTAATCCCAAATGCTTTTCATGATAAAACGTTATCACGAATTTATTACAATTCATTCCGTGTAAATACAGTAATACAGATTGTTGTTGAATATATATATGAGTACATGAATTGCCAGTAATCATACAAAACGCTCGTGCTAATGCCACTATAAAATTACCCACGCTACATTGGCTGTTGTCGCGGATGAAAGTGGCGCTGGCTGTCCCTTCACGGTACTTATTTTAATGCCAAAATAATGAAGCAGAGTCCCGTCGCATTTAAATGGTAGAGCATATATGATGGTGGAGGCTGCAACAGTCGAGATCGGACAATGCTAGTAGAGCAAAAGTGAAATCAGGTAATTCAATGTGACAAAAAGTTTCAAGTATTAACATTTAGTGCAAGAGAATAATGAAAATTGTAAAACTTTGATAAACACTTGATTTTTTTATTTATTCAATAAATCATGTAAAATAGAGGTAACAGAATCCACACATGCGAAAGAACAATATAAAGTAAGTTATATTTGTTCCAATACTGGGATGGATAAAAAGAATGGTTGTAAGAAGAAAAATTCTTGGATGAACCCTAAAAAAGGTAAGATGTTCTCGAGGGTTGATTTGGGGTGTCAGAGCAAATGTATATATAGTTCTCTAGTGCGAGGGAGCAAAGAAAACAATGAGCATCAGGGGAAATCTTTAAAAATAAGGATAGGAAATAGGATGACGTGGAAAAAGTGCGAATAAGAAGGGTCGAAGGGATTTTGATGAAGTATAGGCAAAATTGTTCTTTCGTTGGACATTGGCCAAGTGCTCGAGTAACTTCCGTAATGTCCGTTATCTGGAGACCATCAAGAACGAAAAATCGATTGGCTGACGATGCTTGATAGTCCGACTGTTTCCAGCTCAAATAGTTTTTTTCTATCACTCACTCATCAGCATCGTTTCATTCATTCACTATCTTCGATATTCAATGCTTCACTATGTTACTTTGTTGTACGCCACAGTACCCCAACTTTTTTCATCAAGTGTTCCTTCCTTTTTTTCTGATGCTATGAAAGCTGGAAAAATATAATATTACGGAGATTACTATATACTAACCTTCAAGACAAATGTGAAATGAAAAAAATCATGATTACATTAATTAAAATATACTTTTTAGGAAACCTAAAAAAAATAAGGATAAAATTATTACTAATTATAATTATAATTATGAATTATACACATACTTATAAAGCGAGATGACGCTATCGGTTTTCTATTTCGATGCTACGTGATCAGAAAAACATCCACGTGTTAGAGTACGATTGCTTGATTCATACCAAGCGTAAGTCAACTCTCATAGACGACAATGACTGTAGGATAAAGAAAAAAAAATCTGATTTTTATACGAGAGTTGTAGAATGGAACAGACAAAAAATCTTCGCGTTTTGATGACAGTGTAATCGTGGAGGAACGATCACACTGAATATATTGGAACAAATAGCGAAAATATACTAGTGCAATATATGGCAAGTTATATATTACATTATATAAAGGAAGTTAATTCTTCAAAGCATGATGGAAAAAGCGTGGCTCACTATGTTTCCCCTTTTATAATTCACCATGCGGCGTAATACACTGTCCTCTCATATTTCTCATCTCTTCCTGCCATTTTCCCTATATAAAAACGGTATATCCATTTACAAGGTCCTATTTTTCACGAGGGGTTTTTCTTTTCTTACTATTACTGCAACGTAAAATCGTAAATGAAAAATTAATTGCTAGCATAAGTGGAAAAAAAAATTGATGAAATAAGAGAACAACATTTATTGTTAAATTTTTAAAATAATTATGTTTCTTTTTTCGTGTACAATGAAGGCTTTTTTTTCAAGTAATCTATACTTTCAAAATATCTATGAAATATGGAATAAATATGAGATTGGACATTATCAGGGTTTTAATCTCTGATGACATTACAATTGAGATATTCTCAATTTTAGCAAATATTCTTCTCCTCGTATTTTCCTTAGCTAAACATACTTGTAACTCGGTGCTCAGCATAAGCCAGTTCTCGTATACATAAATTGTAAAATAAACAAGAATCATAGTCCACCTTACGTCCACACGCATTAAACTTTCATCGTTCCACCATCGATGGTACACGCTGCTACAACATGGCTGGCAATGTCGCTTGCAGATTTCATTACTCTTGGCTTCTGGCTCTCTTCCGGTATCCGTTATGGACTAGCCTATACCACAGAGATTTGTGTCCAGGGCACGAATTTTCGATGCTGAATAGATTGGCCTTTCGCTATAAAATTCACGGTTCGCCTCATAGCCTTTAGTACACACTGTGTGCGATATGTGCAACGTATGCATACGATGAAGTGAAAGAATCAACGATCTTTCAGAACAGCTCGGAAACTGTGAACTAATTTCGGCGACACGCAAGCTCCCCAGAAGGAACTCGCAAGCCGAAGTTTTGCTCGAAAGCTCGGTATAAATCGATTTCGTAATTTTGCCAGTTCGTTGTCTAGATTGAAATTCAAGATCGTATCGTATACAATCGAGCATAGATAGAATATGTTACAGTATAGAATTTGGTATCATTATATACCGTAAGTTTATGCAAGTTTGTTAATTATTCTTTTGACTGAAAACCTCGATGAGTTTGACCCATTTTACTTATGTTTTTGTTGTTGTTGTTGTTTTTTTTCAATGCCTATAATCATTACTGAGCTCCTTAATTACACGCTGCTCACTACAGATATTATTCTAGCACCTCGTGTATGGCAGACTGGATTGTTTTCATTAAAGAAACTCATTTGATGGCAAAACAAACAAAACTTTTTTCGTCGAGGCCAACGAGAATGAGATAAAGAAATAGTTGGCTGATAGAACCGGCAAATGAGGCTCGTGTACCAGATAAAGATGCTTCTATCTATATATATATATATTTATAGATCTATATATCTACG
>JABMBV010033296.1:0-25367 GCA_018906735.1 Mesochorus sp. PSUC_FEM 10030011
TATATATATATACATAACATCGTAGTAAAATGACTTCGCTTGGTGCTGGAGAAAAATCAAACTCACTGGGAGCCCAAAGAGCCAAAGGCGAACCGGATCCACATTAACGTATCTCGCGTAGCTCACACGAATTCATTTCGAGACCGCGCGAGTGAATGATTTAACCGCACTGTTATACATACGATATATCAAATATAGCTTCAATTGTAATGTTAAATTTACGAGTAAATTACATTGTTGTGAAAGTTTTTATAGATTTAAACACCTGATCAATTATCTTCCAACAATTGGTACCAATTAAACGATCACCATTGAGTCTCGGTGCAACGCGACGTAAACTGCACGATTATACAATTGTTTCGAGGCTTTAAACACGTCGTCGTGTACGCACATCTATATAATAGATACAGAAAGAATTTTTCAGGGCGTCGCGCATTTGTGACGTTAATGATGCTCATTGTGCGCCAAGTGCCATTATATATCATCACCATTATTATCATGAACTTTCTTCGTGTATAATATGCTGTTTGCTGTGCAGGTTGTTCCGACCTATAGCGCGCAGATAAAAAAAAAAGAAGAAGGAAATATAAAGGAAGAGAGATATGCGGCGATCAGCGAATGAGAGAAACGCGCAGGGATATGTGAGAAAGAACGGGCAGGAGGGGAAAAGACAAAAGTATATGGAGGAGGGCGCCTCTTACGAGTTTTGCGGCCGTTGTATAGAGCCCTCGGGTGCCATACAGCGCAATGACATGCTGGCAAAAGTTGTACATACACACATATATATGTATTTATACTTTTACTTGTGATCCTCCTCTTCATCAGCTCCTTCTCTCTCTCTCTCTCTCTCGCTACGTAACTGCTGTTGCAACTACCGGCAGGGCTCCTTCCCAACCCTTCACCCTTTCCCTGCTCTCTCTCTCTCTCTCTCTCTTTCTTCTTCTTCTTCTTCTTTTTTTTTATCTCGAGCACCGGCGATGGTATTTTTCTCTTCCCCCGTAATTATTCCTCTCGAATTACCGCGCCGAAGGGGTACCCGAGAAAACGTTAATGACGCACACCGCAAGGCGAAACATCGGGCACGGGCTTCTTTCTCTGGCTGCGTCTCTTTCTCTTTCTCTTTCTGTTTCGAGTGCGGGTGTGAGAAGCAACAAAGCCGACTACTAACTATTACTAACTATCAGTCGCGTCTTTATACCAAGAAGGTAAAACGAAATTGGTCTCTAGCAGCGGTCTCTTCTCGCTTGCGGAGTTCTCTGGTCGTGGTCTAAATACAAAAAGAAAAAAAATATTATTCAGCAACAATGAAAGAGCGGTCGGGTAGTTGTTGAAAGGTCCGTTGCCCGACCTGACTCTGATGACTGTCGATCATCATCTGCAACTCGTCAACGAGCTGCTTAAGCTTTTGATCTCTCGGCCGAAAGAGTTCCGAGGCAAAGCCAAGAAAAATCCTTGCGAGCACTCTGGTAAACTCCTCCTTCTTTGTCTCGTCTCTTCATCTGGATAAAGCAAGAACACGACGACTTTGCGTGGCAGCTAGCCATTGTGGTTTTGTATTTTTAATGATGAGACAGTGAACCGGACAAGAAATCCTCGAAAATAGTGGATTTCACCGAGAATGAGGTGGAGGACGATGCTCCCATTCACTCATTAGCTTATGCACACCCACAAATTTCCGTTCGTTTCCGTCCTCGTTTGGTTTCGTTTGTGTAAAAACTTATAAGCAACAGCTCAAGGGACATATGTATTGATGTAAGACAACTTTGCGTGATGCGTGCAAACCTCTTTGTACCTGCATGTTGATGGCGCCAGGCCTCTTGTTTCCCTGAAGCAATCATCATTAACAGCACACACTTTTATCGTGTGTATACCTACACCTAGAATCCTGTTGGTAGTTGTTTTTTTGTTGCTTCTTCTCCGTACGGAAATTGGAAACTCAAGAAAAAAAAGATGGGAACAACTGCCATAGGATGTCACAGATGTAAAAAGAAGTCTGAGATTTGACTGACTGTAATTTATAAATGTAAAAACATCTACGCCAGACGTCCCACATCTTAGGGACTACCGTGACAGAATTATTGAAAGAAAAATGTATCATTTTCTTGACAAAATTGATACAAATTAAAATAAATACCATAATTTTTCTCAACAAAATTAAGAATATTTTTGGAAAACTATTTCTGACGATTTGGAAATTTCAACATTTTTTTTTATATCATCGACACCATATGTAGAAAATTTTGGCAACATTGCACTTTTTCAATAAAAAAAAAAATGCTCAGAAGATTAAACCATGATAAAGTCGTCGCACGAATTTATCAAACCTTAATGACCTTTCTTTATATATTCCTGTAATGGTATATATGTGCGTCGTTGGTTCAACGTTAAAATAATGTCCGTGTCGAGCGAGCAACGACATGCTCGAGTTTATAGGCTGTTGCAACCGCAGCGGACAGCAGTTCCTGAAATAATGCGCTGGAGGTGGACGAGGATGCGGAGGGCGTTAAAATTTGTGTAACGATGAAATAAAGGGCTGAGTGAACGCGAGCGCGTGCCGGAAGGTGATATACACACACCTTTCTCTCTGCCCCCCCCCGCTCTCTTCCCCCTATCCCCACTTTTTCTTCTTCGAGGCGCTTCACTTCTCTCCGAGGTGAGAGGTCAGCGCCTCTCTGTATTGAGAGATGCAACCGTGTCTCGAGAGTTCACGGCGAAACAAGACGCCGCGCGGTGAAAGAAAGCGGACGATAATATGAGGAGCGCATATGGGGCAGGGGTGAATGTGTATGGTGTCTGGTAATATGCGCGCGATGCTCGTATACGTGTGCTGGTCCGGAACTCTTCGCAAGCGGGACTCGCGACCGTCCACCCCCTACTTTTCTCATCTACTTTACGAGACAAGGAAATTAGTTAAATGTGTAATAATGCCCAGCGGGGGGTGTACGGGTCGTGGCATCACGAAATGGTTCTTTTCCCCCCACCTTGCCCCTTCGAGACTCCCTTTCTACCTAAGATCATCTCTTTTTCATCTCCCATGACAAAATCCCAACCACGTCGTCGTGATACTCTCTCGACACTCGCTCGATCTCCTCTTCTCTGCCTTATTACTTTTTATCTTTGCGTCTCTTTCTCTCTATTACCCCTCTCACTCACTCGTTTATTTCTCTTGAGAAAGACTTTTGAACATAAACGCTGACTCTTCCTCGAACGTAAAACGTTTACGCTCGTTCGCACTCGGTTTTAACTCCGGCAGATTTTTTTTTTCTTTTTTTTTTCGGTACAATCTTATCGATTATTTTGTCTGATCAGTTGAAAAAATGTTTTTTTTTTTTTTCATTTTACAAATGATTATACCTTGGCGAGATGATTAATGGTTTTGTTTATTTGTTTGTTTCAGGTAAGCTGAATAATCATTTAGTGAGGATTTATGATCAAATTGCGTTCTATTGGCGTCGCCATCAAAGTACCAAGTATTTCCTGTTTATTTTATTTTTATTCAATTATTTTATTCAATCATAAATAAAATAGATTTTTTTTTGTGTGTAAATTTGTTGATGTATAACATTCGTGGTATTTGATAGATTATATTCCTAAGAATAAGGCCGAAATTTAATATCGCACTTTTCGACTTGAAACAGCCTTTCCAAATTGGTTTCTTTTTCTTCTTCTTTTTTTTTTTTTTACAATTATATTACTAGGATCCTTTTAGTAGAGAAACTACGATAATTTTCAGGTATGTTACGACCTTCGCACGACGATCTTTTATCTGCGGCCTCGCGTGGATACATGACACGTAGTTAGAAACGATATCGCGCGATTCGTCGTCTTATTCGAGATGTAAAATTTATATAAATAAGAAAGAAAGAGGAAGAAAAAAAATTCTCACACACACACACGCACGAAAAAGAGAATAAACCGAAATTCGTGCCGAAATTTGCATCCTTATCGTCTATCGGCCTCGTGGCGAAAGAATCTCCGTTACGCGGATACCAGAGGACCAGAGTAGCGTATACGGTCGGAGAAATATAATGGAGAGAGGGTAGGAGGGAAAGAGAGAAAGGAGCCTCGTATATAGATAGAGAAAAGGAGTGAGGAGACCGTGTCATGGACCCATCACGAAACACACATCGTTACAATTTTCAAAATTTCAAATTTATGCAATTTATTTCTGCTAATTTTATTCAAGATATAGTCTCCAAACCCTATATTCGTTTTATCGGATATTTATTGGTTGACAACGTAAAAAGTTAAATTTTAACAAGATTTCAAATATATCCTGAGAGATCGTGCGACCCAGAATGTTACAACGCATTTTTTTCTTTTTATTCTTTCAAAAAAAAAAAAAAAATCGAATGAGCTACCGGACGTGCTTCGACACAGAAGACGTCGACTCCTCACATAAAACGACGTCGATTCCCTTACTCATTGTCGATGTATTATTTCTGAATCATGCAATCAACACAGAGCTAATGAATAACTTGAAACGATATATTTTCCATCGAGGATCGATTATCTGGAAAGATGCTGGAGATAATCATCTGGTGCTTTTCCGAACCCGTTACTCTAGTTTTATTCAACCCCCTCTCTCCCTCTCCTCTCTCTCTTTCTTTCTTTCTTTCTTCTCCCATGTTTCTCGTTGAGATCCATGACTGAGGGGTGTACACACGACTAGGTATGTACACACAGTAGCCAACACAACTTCGCATCTCATTGCCTTGATTTTATAGTTTACGTCTCTTTCTCTTTCTCTTTCTCTTCTCTCTTTCTCCTCGTTGGTATAACCGTCAAAGCTGGGGCTTGGTACAGAGCCAAGACTAGAGATATCCTGGAGAGGAGGTGGAGAAGAAGGAGCGCCCTCGCGGGCAAAAAGATACACTATGTGTACAGCGAAGCCTCTGATGCCTCCTCTCCTGTGGGCACACCGGTAGCTAGGTGGCCAGTTAGCGGGCGAGTGTCGTGTTTGCGTTGGCTCGTCGTAAACCTGCCGAGAAGGAAGGAACCCGAGGATAGCCACCATGGCAAAGGAAGACAGGCTCTCTTTTTCTCTTTCTCTCTCTCTCTCTCTCTCTGCTTCTTCCACCACTTCTATATGCTTCCCCGTCACCCTTCACACTATTCTTCTTCTCGACCTCATCATCGCTTTGTCTTTGGACCATTTTCTCTCTTGCTCTTGTGGAAGCTCAAATGCTACATGCTAAATGCTTCGAAAATGAGTGTAATAATGAGAGACGAGTGTACTATGATAAAAATGCTCGAGTGTCGAATAGCAGAGGGGGAAAATAATAACGATCGAGAAGAGAAGATATCGTCGAAATTACTGAAATGAACTATCACCTTTAAATTTTTGTTTCCCCGTCAAAGATTATTATTTTATTTTTCTAATATTGAAAAGTAAGCTATTATTACCGGCTAAATAATTCAAAATTGTTGTATGAAAAAAGTTCAATTGTAGCTACAATCTTATGAAAGAACATCGGCATAGTATCTTTAACTGAAAAAAAAAATTAGAATGTACTTTTAATTAAACAAAAAAATATATACGTTTGCTCGATTTTTAAGCAAAGTTATTACTTGATAAAGTGAATCGACGAATTGAAAAGAAACTCAACAACCATCTTGCTTTTATAAATATCCAAAAACGCCGTCGAAGATTCAAAGACGATACACACGTCGCTCGTCCCTCGTTTGTGCTCCGATTTTTTTTTTCTTTCGTAAACTTCACGCATCATATACACCAATGAGTTTTATCTATTCGCCTCTCCCTGTCTTTCCCTCGATACGCGACTAACATCGGTTTCTCTCTATAGACATTCATTTTTCGGGTCTTCTTTCGCGTTCCTGATGCCTAACTGCGCGAGAGCGCCTCACTCACCTTTTCTCTCCCTCGGTATACGCGGGTCTGGCCCGTGTGTTCGTGTGTCCGCGTCTCAGTAGTTTCTTTTTCGCAGTCCGCAATCTGACCTCTTCTCCTTCTCTCGTTCGGGCAGCTCGCGCTCCTCTTTTTTTTCCAACTTCTTTCTTTCTCCCGCGGTGGTGCTCCTCCTTCTTTCTTTCGTTCGTTCTTTCTTTCTTTCTTTCTTTCTTCAAGCTCCTCTGGCCTCTTGCCTCCCCTCATCATCGTCTCTTACCAACAGCGAGAGCAACATCCCTCGGACTCTTTTGCTCGAGCACGATACATATAGGGGCTATACAGTATCGAGTGAGAAGGGGAGGGGAGGGGTGGGGAGGGGGAGGAGAGGGGGTTCTCGGGCCCCGTGCTTTCAATTAACGTCGTGTCAGCGAGCGCGGATCAGCCGGCGGCGGGCGGTCGACCCGCCGGCCACGTCGAAATATTTTCGAGCAATATTTATGTTAAACGCCTCGGCTATCTCGCTCGCGCGCTCTTTCATTCTCATTTTTTTCTATACTCTCTGGGGGCGCACGAAACTGCGAAAGACCAGGAAGATATACACACACACACATATATACAAAAAACCGCTATGACGTCAACGACGACGACGACGATGACGACGACCACCAGAAGATGAGTGTCGAGACGGACGCGCCTCAACGATTTCACGAAATTATTATTATCCCTGTGTGTGCTATCCGCGTATATAAAAGTTCTTTAGAGCGTACATCGCGGATATGCGCTTCGCCGACTCCTAATTCGGTGGATATATCTCTCTGCTTTTGCAGCTTTGTGTGTATCGCCAAGAGGGGTTTATCCTTACACACACACACATATATATATATATTGCATTTACTACATATATGCAGAACGAAGACTCGGTTATTTGGTTTAAAGAGTGGATACTAGTGAAATGTGGGGGGCTAACATTCATTTGGGATTTCATTTCCGGTCACGAGAGCAACTAATTGCTCTCCTTTGTCTCTTTTTTCGTCTTTGTCTTATTATTTTCTTTTTTGTTTGAATTCTCATTGGAGCTGGTATACTCCACTAATGAATGATAATGATCCCGAATAGAGCGATATATACAAATGGTGGAAATACCTATGTGGTATTTTCTTGAAACCTCTCGGCGTGGGTTGCTTGATCCTGCTGCTTCTGCGGCTGCTGCTGCTGCTGCTGGTGCTGGTGCATCGACCGAGATGCATTCTGTCTCTTTCACTGTATCTCTTTTCCACGCTCTTCTCAGCCTCTCATTCTGTCCATCCTTCCGGAGCCCTCTCTCGTGCATGAGAGTTTGAGGGAGAAAGGCAGAGCACATGAGTGAGAGAAAGAGAGAGAAAGAGAGAGAGAGGCAACAACCCTGGCTCCCTTCACGGGCAGCAGGAGCAGGAGCAGCAACAGCAGCCCGCACCGCGTCTGCATTCCAACGTATTTACGGTCGAGCCTGGTGCAGCGCTCGGCTCTCTTTGCCGTACGAGCATTTTCTGCAGCAGCAACAGCAGCAGCAGCAGCAGCAGAAGCTGCACCGCGAATCCCGCTCTTGCTATACGCGGACGTGCATGTGTGTGTGTGTATGTGCACTAGATACTGGTCCAGCTCTCTTACCATCGGGATTCTCTTCGCCTCTTCTCTCCTCACTCGGAGAGCACGTGGCGATTGTACTTTAAGTATAGTCCAGACATGTATATGTTAAATCTTTCGAACAATGGCGTAAGCTCGTGAATAATTTTCGTCAATAAGCAGATCAGGAACGAATGAGAAAAAAAAAAGTAGAAGAAATAAATATGGCGCTATGAAACATTTGTCATTAATAATCGAGCAGGATAATGAAATAAGTGAGAAATTGTCCGCATGTTTGGAGGCGCGATAATCAATTATATCAGAAACAGCTGATGATTATACCGCCGGATAATCCGTATTCATAAACGGAAGGTCCATTAGCGCGTGGATCCTATACTCTCGAGTCTCCCCCCCCCCGTGCATCTTCTTACTCTCGTGAAAGAGACTTTTTTTGATGGTGGTGGCCTTTTTTTTCGCGTAGAACGTGTGTGGGTCCTTTGAGGAATACCCGGAGGACATAATACGAGGGAAAGATGATGCTGAGAGGACCTGAGACAGAGAGAAATAAAAAAATTTGTTTGGGAAAGAAAAAGAAGTAGAATAAAAACAGTATGGGATGAAGGATCGAAGGCCTCGCGCAACATATTACCCCCGAGGGTGCTAATCGAGATATGCTCTCCCAGCTAGAAATTCGCCACTACTATAACATTCGGCCAGGTATAGAGGAGGTGAAAACTCTGGGAACTCTACAAGCCATATATATATAAAAGAAATACTGAACATTCACACATGTTCTATATATATACATGTGAATCGCAACGCGGAGAGTAGCAGGGGAAGAAAGAGAATCTGGATTTGGAGCAAGCTCGTAACTCTGCGATCCCGGATACACACTCGCACATTCTGTCTCCTTTCTCCCTTCTGCTTCTTTATTCTTCCTCCCTCCTCGTTCTCTGACACGGCTCTATATATGTATATATATATATTAAGCGCGGGATATACCCTCGAGGCATCAGAAAGTATGTTGCGTAAGACGCAGAAGAATTTGCTCTTCTTCTCAATGTTTCACACTTCGCCTTTTTTTGCGATAACTGTAATATAATCACAGTATGAAATTAAAGTTCACGTAGCTGGTAGAAGAATTATTTGGAATTATACTGGATTTAAGATGATCCGTGGTCTATTATTAGAACACTTCTTCGAAATTTGTACAAAATATTTGCTGCTAAGATGCTTTTTATTCAATTTGTAATTGTATACAAGAAAGGCATAAAAGGGGAATATATATAGGAGATAAGTTTTAAGTTAAAGTGCTGCAAACGCACGAGAGCAATTTCCTAATCTTTCAGCTTGGTTAGCACTGCAGGAGTTCCTCCGTGCTAATCTTATTCTCCTCTATATGTATATATATATTTTTTTTTTCGTCGTTCGACGCCGCACCTATTGCTCTCCCGTACCTGCTCTTCACTCGACTCTTAAAGGGTTTATCCAAGTGGACGTTGCCCGGATTCTTACGAAATGCAAAACCCTTCCTTTTGAGACCAAAGTTTTTGTTGTTTTGTCGTTTCTATATACGCGGCAAGCTTTCGACACCTGCGCTTGCCATCCGAATAAAAAAAAAAAGAATCTTCGGCCTCTCTTCCATCGCGGTATTTATGCCAAAAGATACAAAGTTATTCGGTCGTTTGTTCCTTCAAATAATGCCGACATTGTAGTATATATGGCGAACGTGCGACGACACTTAACACTTCGAGGAGTGACGAGAGCGCAGAGGAGATACGGGAATTGGCGCGTAGACAGATTATACGAGATCGGTTGCCGGGTGAGAAGAGAGGACAGTTGGGAGATGGCGTTGTTATATGCATATATATATATATATAGGCCTCACATATATGACGATACGAAAGAATAAACGCGATAGAGAGAGAGAGAGAGAAAACGCGGTGTTCGGTATCGCGTTCACCTTCGGTAATAGGATACCACAAATCGGGCGAGAAGAGAACGATAAAGAGAGACAGAGGGAAGAGAAAGAGAGAGAGAGAAAGAGAGACAGAGGTGAAATTCGCAACTTGGAGGCTACCAACGGTCCATACGCTAATCGAATCGACATAAGCAAAATGCGATCACGCGAGGTCACAAAGTCTCTTCGTAAACCTCGTGCATATATATGTTTATGCGTATATATATATATATAAACGTACCAATACATAAACCTTAAAGAAATCAGCGTAGAGTGACTCGCGGGGCGTGAAGCACGTGTGAAAAAGTTGCAGGCTAAGATCGTTTGTGATTTTTACAGACGCATTCATGGCTCCCTCACCCTCGCTCACCCTCTCTCTCTCTCTCTCTTTCTCTCTCTCGGAGTCTCAACAAACGCATGTACTTTGCCGGAGGAGTGTTCTTTGCACAAACGGAAACAGCAAAAAACAAGGTTAAAAAAGAAATAACAACAACGACATTAAGGACTGTGAAGCGTGATTGCAGAGTGTGTTGTGTGTCGCGCGAGGAAAGTCAGGTAAATGCGAAGGTGGCAATGCGCGACGAGCGAAGGACATGGACCGTGGAAAAAAAAGAGGTGACGCTGTTGCAGCTTCGTTCTGTAGACAAAGACAGAGAGAGAGAGAGGGTAAGAGCAATGTAAAATGAAAATGAAGCGAGAACGGAGGCGTCCTCGAGCTCGCAGATATTATTTGCCATTATAGCGAGAGAGACAATTTAAAACCTATTACTATTACTCACGTGTGTCCCTAGTGAACTACGGCAATGTTCACAACCCCAATTCCCCCCCTGGACATCGACCGCTGTAACCTTCCCTCCAATTTTCTCGTGAGCTTTCTCCAGGAGCTTACCATTAAAGGATTTCAATTATTTCTAATTTTTTTATATCGTTTCGTTAAAATACGTGAATTCCATGCATATTTCATTATTTTCTTTCATTTCTTTTTCTTTCTCTTCCTTCGTACAATCTCGTGTATCGATAAATTTTATTATTGTTATTATTATTCTAAAACTGTATACCCAACATCCATGGAAATAGCCCAAAGTTCCGACGTGACTCTTTAAAAAAATACTTGTAATTCTTCACCCCTTTCTCCCCCTCCCTCCCTCCCTCCCTCCTCTTCGCCTTTAGTTTTTGTTAGTCGCACGGGTCGCACTGCAGAGAGTTAGATTAATGTTTAAGAATGATTTCCTGCGAGAAGAGCATCGAATTTCGAAATTCTCGTAAGATCACACGACCATTTTTCAAGCGTCGTCGTGTCGCGGCGCTTCGTTCCTTTTCTTCTCTCTCTCTTTTTTTTTCATTTCCTTCATTTCGGCTCGTTCTTCGCATAGCAGGAGATGCGAGGAGATTTTCTGTGGGAGCAAGAACACGAACGTGAGGAAATATAGAAATACGAACATTTTCCTTTTTTTTTTGAACACGAAAAAATTATTCTCTTCTATGATTTCCTCTTTATATTTCCATAGTTTTATCATCATTTCTTTTTTTACGTACAATCAATCTCTAATTGTAAATTTGCCCGAAAGTGCGTAGGGCCATAATAAAATATCTATTCATCCATCTATCAATCTCTCTCTCTCTCTCCCCCCCTCTCCGTCCGTTTGAAACGAATATCCGAACGGGCGAAGAGAGAGAGAGGAAAAAAAAACGACAAAAGAGGGAGAAAAGACGTCTCATGCAAGAGGCGCAACGTTCTCGAATTCCTCGGTAGAAAGATTAAGATCGGACTCCGTGCGCGAGAGACGAGGACTCTCCGCGTCTCTCTCTCTCTCTCTCTCTTTCTCTCAGGAGGAAATCGGTACCTTCAATCTGCTTATCCCCGTTACTTCACTTCTTCTCTCTTTTTTTTCTTTCTTTTCTTTCTATCAGCAATTAACATCCTTTGGAACGTTAACTGTTTAGAGAGCATTTATATAGTATTTTTTCCCCTCCCCGCCATTTCATTCGATCTTAATTCCTAATTACGCGCTCGCGAACCCCTTAAAAATAGTATGACGCACGAAAAATCTTGCGCTCTCTATCATAGACTCGCTCATAATATATTGTATTAAATTCCTCGAGGGGGCTGGTTGGTCACGAAGTTACATAGCCGCAACAGGTGCAGCCAAGGTTCAATATAGTACGCTTTATAGCTATATATATATACGTGTACACTCTACTATAATACGATATCGCCTACGGGAGCAAAAATCTATACAAATATATGTACATATATACACTCGTTATATAGCACACACGCTGGAGAACCGCGGATTACAAAACGTTCGATAAAGAAAGAACTCTCCGACTTAACTTTCATCGCATGTTATGTTGTATGAGTGCACATATATATACTATACTATATATATATATATAGAAATGCAACGTATCAAAGAGCGAGGCAGTAGAGGGAAAAAACTGCTGCTGCCGCTATTTGTGAGCTCGTGCGTGCGTATCGATATGGCCACCATGATATCGAGAGTCAAAGCTTATACGAAGTTTCCCATAAATATATATATATACACACACACGCAAAATATCCTTCAATATATTCAAAGTATAAAATGATGGAATTCAATATTCTCTAGCAATTTATTTCTTACGATCGATATGCAATTTAGAGCGCGATATTCAAAAGTAACTTGTTTATATTATATTTATATATGGACGTATATGTGTGCTCGTGCGGATTCTTTATAACACGCGTGTCTCTCGAGGTCAATTAACAAATGACATGCCAATGTGAAAGCTGCATTCGCGAAAAAGAAGAAAAAAAAAAAGATGTACTTGTTCTTCGAGCCGATGAAAAGTGTGCGCTCTCGATTTTTCGCGGAGCCGCGTATACTCGCTCACTTATCGAGAAGGAGAAACTGCTTTTGGTCTTCCTTAAGATCTCTCTCGTATACACCGCGATATGAAAGCCTGCAGCTGAATATCTCTTGACGTATATACACATGCAAGAGAGAAAGAGAGCAATTAAAAGAGAGAATTAAAAATAAGGGAGGAGGGGAGGGGGAGAGAAAACAAAAATTGAGGCAGATAATTTGGTGGGCAACGTGATTTTTCGTGAGATGCAACGCGCCCAGCTTTCGCTCGTAATTAACGTATGCCTTCTGTGTGTCACGTGTGTGTACGCGAAACTCGACTCGCGTATACAATCTCTATCACTCCTCATCGGGCACATGCCACTGAAGATTCGAGAAAGTGCGAGAAAATTTCATGAAAAAATAAATAAAAAAAATAATAAAAAAAGATGAAGAAAATAATAATGATAATAAAAAAAAGGGAGAAGAAGATCATTGATCAATTATGCAATTTCGAGAGGCGCAATTGAGTGTTTATACGAGAATATTATCGTGTTTATGCTCCCGACGAGTTAAAGCTCTCGGTGTGTTGTATATATGGCTTGTTACAGTGACTCTCGAGAAGTCATTCACGAGAATGAATATGTTATTCATAAATATTTGGAAGGGCCGTCGTAGTGGAGTTGTTTCTGCGTGGCTCTCGGCTTATTCGTCTTCGACGAATCGGTAAGAGAATGATGAGTATCTATACAGACATATATAAACGTATTACAAGCACTCAAAGATTTTGCGTAGAATACTATACATATGTAGACTATTGCTTAAACATCAGTGATACGTGTATGTGTGTTTGTATGTATGTATGTGTGTAGGTATGAATGGAAGAAAAACGAATGAAAAGAAGAAAAATAAAAGGAGGATGAAACGAGACGAAGAGGAGAACCCTTACGATCTCGGTATGCTTATACATATCGGGGCGGTAGCCGAGAGCCCGAGGCCTCCGAGAGATTTCTCTCGCTCTCCCAGCTCCTCTGGCTCTCGAGAGTTCTTTGGCCCAAAAATCTTCTCGTGTGTGCGCAATTATTTCCTCGCTCAGAAGCCACGAGAGAGAAAGAAAGAGAGAGAAAGAAAGAAAGAAAGAGAGAGAGAGAGAGAGAGAGTATATGTAAGGTCGTATAAGAGAGAAGGCGTACGACGCATATGCATAAATCAAAAGTGCACCACCTGGGCACTCGGGAAAGATCCCGAACGCAGAAGAGAGAGCGAGAAAGAGAAGATGTTTAATGTTCTTTTTTGCTCGAGGATAAAATGAAATACAATTCGTGTCGTTATAGATGTAGCAACAAAAAGAAAAAAAAACACGAATGTATATATATATATATAGAGAGAGAGAATAAAACGAGTTCATCGACACACGATTGTAATAAATTCAAGTAAACGATAGTGCTGATATTCTCTAGGAAGAGGCCGGACAGAAGAAACTCCCTCGTGGACGATATGCTTGAACGATGTTTCTCGGATAATGCATAGGCACGCAGAAAGCGCACGCCGCAGTCATGCATATACGTTACACATTATACAGGTCCCTCGCGCGCGCGCGCGCGCATCGTATCCTCCGTTCTCCGCATTATCTGTTGCGAACTGAACAGTATGTATGAAGGAAAAAGAATCGGTGGAGAAAGAGAGAGAGAGAGAGAGAGAGAGAGATGCGAAAAGAACACCAGCACTTATGTGCCGGTAGCCGAGGCCCGGGGCTCCAAGAAGGTATTTATGCGCTCGGATTCTCCCTTTCCGCGATCTGCGTTCGCGCTGCTTTTCTTCGCTTCGAGAGGTGTATACGCGAGAGGGTCTCGAAAGCCAAGTTAACGCTCTCGTACCCACACACACACATATAAAAATCTATATATCATCCTCGGTGCTCGTACTTACTCTCAAACTCCAAAATACATCATGCAAAAGCTTGTGAATATCATATTATATGCACTCGTGTGTTCACATATATATATATAGTATACATATATGTGTGATAGTGTGCATTTATATATATATATGTACGTTGAATAACGAAGTTGAAATAAATATAAAAGTAACATTCCTCCGCGCGGCTGTAGATTCGTTCTGGCGTGCTTTGCACAAGTTGTCGCCGGAGCATGAATGGCATTAACCCCTGGATACGACGAGGGGTCGAGAGAATCCGTATGATACTTTGGAGACTGTTTATATATATGTATACACATATACGTGTATAAGAGAGCGGGAGAGGAGAGCAAGGCGATCAGGAGGGGTCATCTCGATGAGAGCGCGAGCGGAAGTCTTCTCTCGCGAGTGTGTGCGCCGAGTCTGATGCGGAGAAGAGAAGTCGTGATCTACGAAGGAGAACAGAGAAAGAGGGAGAGAAGAAGAGAGAAAGAAAAGAAAGAGAGAGAAAGAGAGAAGTTTGTTGTCGAGCTCTCAGATGATAGCCCTTACATACACACGGGCACATTATGAACGTAGGGATCCGTGTCTTCGAATTAAAGTACCGTATATAAATACGTCTGTTGGTACAAGAGAGTATTACACACGAGGGGGCGGACGAAGAGTTTCAAAACTTTGGTCGAAGCTCCTTGACTCTTAATGGATGGGAGTAACGGATAATCCTTGAGAATAAGAGAGAAAGAGAGAGAGAGAAATAAGTTGCGTCGAAGAAACTGTGTCCACTGCCGACTTCAATGCGCATTTTTCTTTTCCTATGGTCCAGGCTTTGCCGGAGGATAGAGCAATAGAAAGCCAAGGGAAGATTGGAGCTTTAAGGAATAAATGAACGAACGAGTAGAGAAAGAGAGAGAGAGACGCGAAAAAGGATTGAGTAAACGAACTCTCTCGCTCTCGCACTTGGACTGCGGTTGCCAGCGTGGAGGTTTTACATTCCGCGAGGATTTATCGTAGGAAAGAACTTGTTCGCCGGTGTAGAAGCAGCGTCATGAAGGGGACCGTGATCTGACTACATCTCTTATGCGCGCCATATATCAGCTCGGGATACCGCTCGTTCTCTAGCGAGGGAAAGAGAGGGCGAGATAGGCACAGGGAGAGTCATCTCTCTTTATCTCTCTCTCTCTCTCTTTCTGTTCTTCCAGAGCCACAGACCCAAGCAAACGGCCAGCCCTCAACTCTATGCCTTCTTCCTATGCTACGAAGCTCTCGACGTGTATCACTCTGCAGAATACCCCCTTTCCAACTCTCCATTCCCTCTTTATACCTCCATTCACCAATATATATATATGTATATACAGACGAAACGTACGTGAGTCTCACTGAAGAAACCGCACACAACTAACAGAAGTATCTCAGTCTCTGCATACGATTCCCTATTTTCTCATCTTCGCTATCACGTCTGTGTGCTCTTCTTCGTGGTGATACGATCGAAGATACACGATTACGAAAGATTTTCTTAAAATTTCCTTATAATCACGACGAAATCAGGAAGTTGAGGATGCGAACTCGATTCATCCGCTTTTACTACCCTCAAGCCTGAATTTTCATTTTCCTTCCGATTATTCTTATAAAGATTTTCTGAAAATTTCTTTCTAATTACAACGAAATCAAGAAGTTGAGGACGCGACCTCCGATTCATTCGCTTTTCTGAATTTTCATTTTCCTTCCGGTTATTCATATATATATTAAAAGATTTTTTTTTAGAATTCCCTTAAAACCACAACGCGACCTCGTGTTTTTATTTTCTTGGGATGTGAATTTCCACCAAACTTCCGGTTAATCTTAGCATATATATATAATATGCATGTTCCGTATATATTAAATCTGCGGACTAGGTGATACAAGTTGACGCGGTGTAACAGAGTGCATGCAAATGCGGAAAGATCATCTAGTGGACTCGCGCGAGAAGAAAAGAGATGGAGAGAGGGAGAGAGGGAGGGAGGAGGCAAAAGTAACGGGAGGTGCGAGCACAACGCGACGTGGCCCGGCGATCGCCGTTGTAATTTATCCCCGTGAAGCGATTTAACGGATGCATTATCCGGTAGTTACTCAGTCTCGTGGGAGCGACTTGTGTCTGGCACCTTCCTTCTCTCCGAGAGTCCGCAGTACACGTCTGCGCTCTCTGCTGCTGGGCCGTTGTTGTAGCCCGTATGCGTATATATATATCTATATATGCGACTGCAGGCCGATTCCACATCGCCATGGAGGAGCCCCCACCGGTAGCCCTCTCGAGTGTTCGGTTCGCGAAACAGAGAAAAGAGAGACCGAGAGAGACCGTCGTCGTCGTAAAGTCGAGCTTAATTACCAATTAGACGTCGCACGGTGGCACGCTTTCGGCCCGGCAAATCGATTAGTGCAGGCATAGGACACACCACGTTCTACGCTGTTGAGGCTAAGATACCGTGTGTGTATATGTATATATTGTATCCTACGGCCTCTCTTGCTCTCTTTTTCCCTCCCCCATTTTTCTCTCTTCCTTGCTCTTCTAGTTGCGCAGCATCCCGAAGAAAACATATCTTCGTTTGCCTATGCAGAATACACTAATGTCGTATCTTCGAGTCTATTCGTTTATATGCAAATAGAGTTCAAATTTGCGAGGTCTACATGGTATGGCTGCTGTTACGAGACCCGAGAGTTCCCACTGCCGCGCATTATAAAGCGCGAGAGAATGGCTCTTCGTGGGCTCATTCGCGCGCATACACGTACCGTTCATTATCTCAGAAACGAAACGCTAACTTTTTATGGGCTGCGACTCTGATTAGGCCATATATGTGTGTATAACAGTGACTGTGTGAGTGTGTGCGTGTGTGTGAGAGACTGTAAGCCTATACACGCGTGGTCCGAAGATCGCTAAAATTCTCGAAGAAATGCATTATATGCCGAAACTTTTCATCAAGTTGCTTAAAACCGTGTTTCGTGCGAGGGAATCTGCGATCGCTAACGCGCGAAACCAGCGGGCTATAAAGAATTCTAAATGTCCGAATAAGCGACCGGTTCACCACTGTGGTCCAGGACAGAAACACAAGACAGAGAGAGAGAGAGAGAGAAAGAAAAAGGTGAAGAGAAACGAGGAAATCTTTCTCAGTCCTTGTCGGCAACGACGGTCTTTGGTACACCACATGCAGAATCCCAATGATGTTTCCTCTCTTTCTCTCTCGTATTAATTTATGCGTTGCAACAATGTTCGAGGTAAGTTATGGTGGGCAGGCAAAGGTCGAGAGATCAGACGAGGGAAAAAAATCGACCGGGCGCGGGTGAAAGGCGATGTATATATAATTGGGAGAAGGATCCTAATGGGGTGGAAAAAATCAATTATATTCAAAGGCTGTGCCAACAAACTTTGTCGTTCAAAGTAACACGGTTCTTGCAACGGGTATATATATATACACGATCTTATAAACAGTCTTTTTGTTTGGAGGTGCGAAACGGGCGAGTTTTATTCGGTTGGATAAAAGGGAAGAGACGAGCGAATACAGATAGAGACGAATGCATGGGAGAAGGGTGGGAGGGAGGGTGGGAGATCGAGCACGCGTGGTGTACGCGCGAATCCGTATACCCGAAACCCGACTCAATTTGTCAACGGGGTCCCTTGGTTTTGTTCGACGAACCGGATTCCGTTTCGATGTACCAACTCGCACGGAAGAAGCAGGGCAGACCCGAAGGGCTGCGAAGAGGGAAAAGAGGGGCCTCCCCACACATCGCTCGGTCGATCGTCCCAAGCGCGGGCTCGCACCCGCGACAAAACCAAGGGCCCGCGCGATTATCGAGCTCTCGCGCTTTCACAGCGGCAGTTGTCTTACTCCTCAGCAGGAGCGGCACGCATATAACGTGTATAACCGATATATAAATACATATATGAACTAAACCCCAATCTCTGATGTTTCTCTGCGTGCTACTGCATGGCAGCCATCAACGACAACACCGGGAGGTCATGTTTTCGAAGAGCCAGAGAGGGGGAGGTTGTTCCCAGGCGTTGCGGCCCCAAAAGTTTTTCCTGGCCCACCTGCGGCCGTGCAAAAACGCCTCATCGTGAATTTGTCTCGCGGTTTTGTATTTGTACTAAAATACATATTTATATAGGAGAAAATGACTCGGAGCCAATAGGAAAAATCTGATGGGAATTAAATAAGGGGGGAAGTGTTTGAGATCGTGTTGTAAAAGAATTATATATACATATCGAAGCCAGCTTATTTTTATGCATCTTTGTGTCTCTTGGTATGTCGTTCTCATTGAATCTTTCTCATCTATCGCTCTTTTATACAAAAGAGGAGAGAGGAGGGTGGTAAGAAGAGAAAAAGGGCAACGTTTATAAACATACGAACGCCTTCGCGCTCGTTTGGGCCGCTTCAGGCAGCAAAGCAACGCCGCGGATCACCACCGCTCGGTGTACCCGCGAATCTGAAGCGGGAGCTCAGTAAAATGATAAAATAAATCAGTTACTCGACAAAGAAGAGCAGCAGCAGGAGCAGCAACCGGTGTGTGTGTTGCAGTTTTGGGACTACGAGTTTCGGGAGAAAGGCCCAGCCAAAAGGAACATCAGCAAAATGAACGGGATGAATAAGGACGCGAGAACGCGTATATATAGTGAAATATTGTGTATAGTCGCGTTGCAGCAGCAGCAGCAGCGCAACGAACGAACGGTGGCGGTGGCTAACGGCGGCCCCCGGTACCGCGCTGGATGACTGGATGGGATCCATACGAGGCCAATCCCCGTTGAATTCCTCCTAATTATGCACGCTTTACCATCACGACTATACGCCGGCGAAGAGATGCCGCGCAGCGAAGGAGGAAAAGAGCAAAAGAGTGAGAATGAGAGGAAGAAAGGGAGAGAAGGAGAGAGAGAGAGAGAGAGAGGAAGGGAGAAGGAAGACGCAGAAGAGCCAAGCAGGCGATACACATTCTTCCAATCATCGCGCCTTGACTCGACCGATGCATACTCGCGAAGGCTCCTCTCCTTCCTTCTTGAATCTTCCTCAGAGGATTCTCACCCTGAATCTCCCTCTTCATTTCCTCGTCCTTCCTCTCTCTCTCTCTCTCTCTTTCTCTCTTTCTCCTCACCCTCTACACTCTCACACAGTCATACTCTGGCGCGCCGCGCGTTTTACTTACAAATTCAATAAGCATGTATCATATTTAATGCACGCCCTGAGCCGGGAATGTTTCGTCCGAAGCGACAGGACTACCTGGTCTCAAGTCTTCTTATTAGTCCTTTTTTTTCCCGCTACACCCTGCGCCTTGGCTCCCTCCCCTCCTTATTCTTTTTCTTTCTTTCTATTCTTACCCAAAGTTCGTGATCGTGGTGCTTCTGGATATCTCGCAGAGAGCTGCTGCCACGTCCGTGAAATTCGCAACGCACGATCTTTTAATTTGTCGCTTTCCCATACGTTTTGTTCTTTTTCTTTCTTAGTCCTGTGACAGTGCGAGACTCGTAACTCAAGCGTGAGTTATATATATATATATTTTTTTTTCTTTCTATCGTCTTCCAATCATAGCTCGATATTATTATACCATACACACGCTATATCGCGCTGCGTGTGACCGCATAGGAACATTCATCGAATGCCTGGCGTGTCAATCATTTATCGAGCATGGAATTCTGGTCCTTGTGTCCCGCGTGTGCGTTTAAGTCGAGACGAGGCTGGGAGCGTCGGGCAGAGGGCAACAGAGGGCGAGAGATAAATTCTACAGTCGTTTCGGTACCACCACGGGACGCCGGAAAATCAATTTGACGTATACGCATATTGTATATATACGTACGATGACGACGAGGAGTAAACAAGCCGGCAAATGGCGGTTTGCTACATCTTCGATGCGTATAACTGTTTCTCTTTCTCCCTTTTTACATATCGCTCGCTCTCGCTCTCTCTCTCTTCCCTTCTCCTGTTCTTCTTTCCTTTCTCACTTGGTGAGAATAAGGGGAGGGACACACTCTCGACACTCGAGATTGAATGGCCCATTAATAGACCTCACACGTTGCCACGTAGCGTCGAACAACAGCGACCAACACGACGACACAGAACCCCCCGCAGTCGTCTGTCACCGACAACCCTTATTCCGCTTTTAACTTTTACCTAAAAATTGGCACATGTGCCTGCTAACGGCGGGATTATCTTTCAACTAAAATGTGCCTCGGGAATCTATCGATCGCAAAAATAGTGGAGGTCGAGGAACCCGGAAGAGAAGGCGTTTGAAATCTAATATGTATGTTTTCAGCTATGAATATTATAGGTCGCATGGTCGATCTTGTAAGGGAATAACAATTTTTATAAAATTAACGATTCCAAAAGTTTTTGCTGATTCGCTTGTCAAATTTCACATGTATAATATTGGTCTGTTCGACGATGATGATAATTTTTCTTTAATCTTTATACGTACCTACAACATATCTGACTAATGAATTGGAGTGCGAGCTTCGTGTTGCGCCGATACCTCCAACGTATCTCCAAGCATATAAATATGTTATTATTAGCGTTCGGTAATTTTCAAATTTCTTTAGTTGGCGGTCGCATATGTATATAAGATGGGAACGGTAATGTTGTCCAATTCGTCGGACGAGGCAAAACGTTTCTGCGCCGCTTCCCCTGGTTTTTTTTTTTACTTTATTGATACAAATCGCAGGAGTATCCGCGAAGATGGAGGCTGTGAAGAAAGAGAGAGAGAGAGGACGATGATGATCCTTGAATCTCGATTTGGGCTGTGTGTACAATGTCTTTTTTTGTCCCTGCTCCCATCCTTTCATTATTTATATTCCGTCTTTTTTTTTTTTTTCAAAGATTCCGGTTAGTCGCGAAATCGACGAATGTCAAGAGTTAAGTGGGTCCGTAAATAACATCGTACGGCGCACCGCGCCGGTCTTCAGGTACGAGTGTTAATATTATTTATATCGATAATTAAAGGCGACCAAGGGCGCGCGCGCGCGCGCGCGATCGTAGTACGGGGGCACGCGCTTTCCCAGTCGTTCGGAGGCCTCCGGCGACCATAAAATATTCTTACTGACTTTTTGATTGAGATTCGGGGAGTCCGGACCAGGGGCCCACTTCGAGAGTTCTCCCTCTCGCGCGGTTTACCGTGCGTGTGCTCCGTGTGCTCCTCGAATCTCATCGGAATCACCGGTGCGTTCGTTTCTCTCTATGGCCGCTTCTCCTTCTTTTGCGTCATCACTTCTCTCTCCCCTCGACTCTATATACAACACATATATACACATCCACGTGTAATAGGTTACAGCAGAGATTTCGTCATAGAGATCCTTCTCTCTCTTCCAAAGAGAAAGCCAAACGAAAGAAAAAAAAAAACCAATTATCCAGTCATAGTTTCAAAAGCGCCCGATCAAAGTCTTCCGCGGAAATGCTGGATTTATCGATTGATCGATCTATCATCGAGCAGGAAGATAAAAAAAAAAGCATTTGATGTTTCGTCACACTTGGGGGCTATCTACAGAACTAATAACAAAATCAAAAAAAAAAAAAAAGAACAAATTGATAATGCCTTGAGCGTTGCCGAGAACTATACGATATATAGCGTTACGAATCGTGGGAGATTCTTTTATATATTTTTCGTCAAAAGGATACCCGCGCTTATATAGACACAGCGGCAGTTTTACTCTCGTGAGTATTTAGCAATACATAATTTCAATCGTGCGCGCGGTCCCTAGCAATTTTCGTTCCTGAATGTTTCATCTCTACAGAATGTTTACGCACACACAAACACACACACACACACACAAATACATATATGGTTGTATATTATGTATAAGAAAAAATATTACCGCATTTCTGCCACACCGCGTACCCATTACTATGTGTTATATGCGTACATTCATCCTCAAAGGGGAGGGGGAGAATGGGGGAGAGGTATATAAGCTCGAGGGGTAGAGATGAGAAGCTGTACAGCGGCCGCGCGGTGAGGTGAACGTATGTAACAGCCGCGAAGAGAGGAGCGAGAGCCCGCGCGAGAAGAGCCGCCAAAACGAAGTGCAGGCCGTGCGAGCAGCAGAGCGAGCGCTGAGGCGAATGAGCGACGCTGCTTTCAATAAAGGCAAGAGAACACGAAGCACGGCTCGCGAAACCGCAAGTCACGTTAGTTCATTACCGCGCCGCCCCACGTGAGAGTGAGATGAGACTCGGAAACTAGCCTAAGCTCTCTTCTCTCGTATGTGTATGTGTGTATGTGTGTGTGTGTGTGTGCGCTCTCTCTGATGGGGTCTTGCACCAGCAGCAGCAGCAGCAGCAGCCGCGTGCACCAAGACGCGCATCTTCTCAAAGCTTTCTCAAGGTTTCTCGCGGCTTTGAGAATCAGAGTGTGCGGAATACTCCGCACTTTATATACGTGCCTATTTCTACAACATAACGAATGTGTCTGCGTGTATGGACGTTAGGTTTCTGTGGATTCCGAGACAAGAAAATAAACGCGAGATCACCGCAATCCGGTGCAAAACTCGTCGGCATGAAGTATCCAAAGTTGTGACTGTTTCAGCCGAGAAAAGATGGTTTTATATGTTCTTTCAGTTTTTTTCTTCTTCTTCTTCTCCTCCTCGATATAAATACTAAATTTACAACGTTTACAATCAGCACGAGATTTCTGTTTTCTTATAACACCATTTCGCTTCACCCTCGCACACGCAGTTCTTTTGTTCTTTTCCGCACATCATCGATGCGACCGATCCATGCCGATCGCAATTGCCCAGTCTTTAACGCAGATTTATCAATAGATTGAAGTACTGGAAGGTTCAAAAGAGTATACCTTTTCAAGTTAATTCCAAGATGTTTTTCTCGCGGGTCACTATATATATGTGTATAGAAAGAGAGAGAGAGAGAGCGAAAGACTCCAGATGAAAATCATAGATCGAGCCTTTTGCCGATCATCATTTCGTGCTGGTAGTACGAGACTATCGTGGAGGCAATATGTAGGGTTGTTCAATCAAGGCAACTATGAGTGAGCTTGGAAATTCTTTGGCGCTGTCTCGCGTGCCGCGATCTCTCTTAGTTCGGAAGAAAGAAAGAGAGATGGGAAAAGGAGTGAGAGGAGTAGTAGGGGGGGGGGAGTGGGGGTTTGAACCGAGATGGGAAACGTTTAAAGAACCGTGGATTGGTGAATGTTGGATGTTACATTATAGCAGCGGTTATATACTCCCATATCTTGCCCTGTACCAAGTTTAAAGAACCTACCGCGCGCGATTACCTATGTACCAATGAGCTAGAATCTGTGGCTCGCGCGCGGCTTATATACGCTCTCTTTCTCTATTTTCTCCCTGCATCTTCCTATTTTTCACAGCATCAACATCAGCAGACCTGACCGAACGCTTAATTGGAATTTAGTGATTGCCAGTAGCATCACCGAGGATATATCGTGAGGGAGTTAGCTATATATCAGAAGAGAGAGAGAGAGAGAGAGAGAGAGAGAGAGAGACCTTCAGTTACTGACCAGCGGCAAATTACATTATCCCAGCAGCATCCTCCCCTCTCCCCTTTCTCGCTGTACCGCATAACCATAATCAGAAAATCAAGAGCTTGAAATGCATATCGATGCCACCATATAACGCGAATCCCTAAGTTTTACACCTAGGAGATTCTTCCGCTCTTCAAAACACACGCAATTAAGATTATCGAGATTGAGAGACACACATTTTTAAAAGCCCAGTCTCCATATATACGCACGATTGCGTATCCATCACATATACATACACATACACACGCGATGAATAAATTGGTTAACACCTCAAGAATCTCAACATCCTTATTTACCCAATATTTTTTATGCACTCCCCCCCATCCTTGTCTCATCGGACGAATATGCATTTATTTGTTTTTACGATAATAAATAAAAAAATTTTTTAAAAATGAGAAAATCTCGAAAGAATGATGAGCGTATATGAAGATAAAATAAAAGAAGAATAAAAAAAAAATCATTGATGGAGACAGATACGATGAAAAACAGACGTCGTATATATATAAACGTCCAGGGAGAGAGAAAGAGCCATACGCTGCTATATATACATGCGCGCGTATATACGTTAAGTTTTACTATACAATAGTATATAGCATATGCGAGAAGATGCTGGGAAGAAAAAGGGTAAAAGAGAATATCTTTCTCGCTCTCCCTCCCCTCCGCCTCTCTCCTCCTCTCTTTCTCTCTGTGCTCTTGGGACCACGTGCGAAATTGCATTCTGGCCTCTAAAACCCTTCTCCTCTCTCATTTTGCTTCTCTCGAGGGGAAAACGTCGTCTTTGGGAGCCATCGAACGAGTTGCTGCTGCTGCTGCTGCATGGCGAATGCCTGCTCTTGGACGGTCCCGTCTCTGCTATAAGTGCAGTAGCCAGAGAATATATACACATACACTATATACGAAGACTGAAAAAGAGATATATGTGCACGCACACATACATACACCATCGTTACAATCATATAAGAGTACAGAGAGAGAGAGAGAGAGAAAGAACGAAGCGAACGAAAAACTAGAGCTGACATGTTAACGGCCAACAAGAAGTCGACTTTATTGGCTGTAAACGCGGCAATCTCTTATCCTAGTCTGGTTTGCTATATATGTTGGTCCCTCTCTCTCTCTCTCTCTCCACATAGAATCCGTATATACATATATACACAGCAGTTTGTATGCACAGACATACCAAGAGTGGTCCATCCTTTTGCTCTCTCTCTCTCTTTTGCCGCTCGCAAGTTCCCTCTCGCTGTGCGATAAACCCTTATACGATCGGGAGAAGGGGTCTCTCATATGCGAGAGAGAAATAAGAAGAAAGAGAGAGAGAGAAAGAATAGTGGAGAAACGGGCAAACTCTCGTATGTTAGTTCAATTGGATTATATACAGAAGTATCATTGCAATACTTGTTATATATATGGGTTGACATATATCTGATGCACAGGTATAAGTTCGTGGAAAATTCGAAGCAACAACAATTACGTTCTGGATCGATCGGATATGCGTGAGCTAATATAAATTGTTGGTAATTGCGAGTATCCTATATATACCAACTTACGAGTGCGCAAGGACGAGAGAGAGAGAGTAGTTTAAAGAAATAACAAAACGCGTTTCTTTTTCACGAAACTTCCAGCATGACTTTCATGCCCGTACTTATTATATATATTCGTGTTGGTGATCCTGCGAAACTGCTTTCGCATCTCATCCTCGCGATAATATATATCT